>NIVC01004026.1:0-63953 GCA_002269645.1 Macrostomum lignano | reverse complement strand
CAATGTATGAACTATATTTTTACAAACTTTTTTAGTTTGTTTGTTTAAAATTTTGATGCCAAAATTACTTCATGCAGAAAAATAAGACATTGCTAAGTAGTAAGTTTTTTAAAGTTTGTAAGAATGCAAGGATAAATAGGCCCCTATGCCTAATCATATTAGATAAGCATCTAACTCTAATGCAAAATGATCTTTGCAGTCTTCTGATAGCCTAAAATTATGTTTTGTTAGTAACTATATAAAATTCCCTATAAACACATATGCAAATGTACTTGTGACATCTCTATGTCACATCTGCTTTCTCTATATTATAAAATAATACAAACAAGATCAAAGCAATTTAAAAAGGTTGAAAATGCTTGTTTCATTTGCATATTGCATTTTAGGCTAGCTTTATAACTTCCTCTTTTCTATAGTGTCTATCTGACCTATTAATAATAAAACTCAATCAACACTACAAATTGCCAGCCTAGTCAAAGGTTCATAAAACCCCTTAACTTTTATTGATAATGTACATTCTATATTGTGCATTGGCCAAGGAGAGACTTAAATTATTGAACTAAACAAACACAACACAAATGTATACAAAATTCAAATAGAATGCCCATTGAAAGCATTAAGAAACATCAATTCTCAAATATTTGACCTACTTCTAATTCAAATTTTTCATCAAAAAAGATATGCATGACCACCAAAGAATTACAAATTTTTAAAAGCTTAATTTTAAAAAAATTTGGCAAATGTACACATTGTGTTATAAGATTTTTTACAAGCAATCATGCCAGTATTACAAGTGCTTGTATTTATGGTAGTAAACCCAAGACAAAAGATAAGAACTTGCTATGCAACAGAATCACAGAACTGTGACATGAAGCAGGCCTACAGGTCTTGAGGCCTGGAGCCTGTTTGCAGGGTCTGTTTATACTTATATTGTGCAGTCTTAGATCTTGATTATGTGCTTGCAGTGTGCAGTGCCTTTGCAATCACATTTCTGGAATTATTTGTGCCTGCGAGACTGTTGCTGATTTCAATCAGTTTACTCTACACTGCGCTGGCAGCAAGCAGCACTTGTTGGTTGCTGTCCTATCCTCTGTCTGTTTGTCTTAGTGTCTGTCTGTATGTCGATACCAATGTCTATCTGTCACGTCTTTTATTCGATAATTTCAGCATACATGCGCAACCGTCCTGATTTACAACAGCCGTGCGACCTACTTCTTAACGAAAAATGCAACATATGAAACAAACCTTAACAATTTAATTTTTTAGTAACCGGCAGGAGTAACGAAGACTGTATTTATAAGGCTAAATGCCTCGTCATCTAGTTAGTTTTTAGTCTATTTTTGATGGGGAATTTCTGCGACTTACCTTGGCTGGGCCCCTCGCCGGGTGTTGCGCATGTATGGTTTCAGCCAGGTCTATAACTGCGAGCGTACCTTCATCTAAACATTAAAAAATCAATTTCGCATTTCAGTCCGAGTCCGGATTTTGACATCTCTATTTATCGATCTGTGATACCCAAAGCTACAAATAAAGCGGACAAAAATGAACGACGCCAAAGTCCAAATCGGAGTCAACAAGCTCGGCCATCACGTGCAGTCGTCGCAGAACCGCCTGCTAATCAAGGGCGCAAAAGTGGTGAACGATGACGGCATTCAGGAGGCCGACGTCTATGTGGAGGGCGCGTCATCAAGCAGGTTGGCACCGGCCTGCTCACTCCCGGCGGAGTTCGCGTCATCGATGCCGCTGGAATGCTGATCATGCCGGGTGAGGCACTCGGGTTGACCTGGCTTGAACCCGGTTAATAGCTTTTGAGACTGTTGTGGTTGACCTGGCTTGAACCGGTTAATAGCTTCTGAGACTGTTGTCGTTGACCTGGCTTGAACCCGGTTAATAGCTTCTGAGACTGTTGTGGTTGACATGGAGTGACCCCGGTTAATAGCTTCTGAGACTGTTGTGGTTGACATGGAGTGACCCCCGGTTAATAGCTTCCGGACTGTTGTGGTTGAGCTGGCGTGACCCGGTTAATAGCTTCCGGACTGTTGTGGTTGACCTGGCGTGACCCCGGTTAATAGCTTCCGGACTGTTGTGGTTGACCTGGCGTGACCCCGGTTAATAGCTTCCGGACTGTTGTGGTTGAGCTGGCGTGACCCCGGTTAATAGCTTCCGGACTGTTGTGGTTGAGCTGGCGTGACCCCGGTTAATAGCTTCGGACTGTTGTGGTTGACATGGCGTGACCCCGGTTAATAGCTTCCGGACTGTTGTGGTTGACATGGCGTGACCCCGGTTAATAGCTTCCGGACTGTTGTGGTTGAGCTGGCGTGACCCCGGTTAATAGCTTCCGGACTGTTGTGGTTGACATGGCGTGACCCCGGTTAATAGCTTCCGGACTGTTGTGGTTGAGCTGGCGTGACCCCGGTTAATAGCTTCCGGACTGTTGTGGTTGAGCTGGCGTGACCCGGTTAATAGCTTCTGAGACTGTTGTGGTTGACCTGGCTTGAACCCGGTTAATAGCTTCTGAGACTGTTGTGGTTGACCTGGCTTGAACCCGGTTAATGGCTTCCGGACTGTTGTGGTTGAGCTGGCGTGACCCCGGTTAATAGCTTCCGGACTGTTGTGGTTGAGCTGGCGTGACCCCGGTTAATACGAGCTAGCTTCCGGACTGTTGTGGTTGAGCTGGCGTGACCCCGGTTAATAGCTTCTGAGACTGTTGTGGTTGACCTGGCGTGACCCGGTTAATAGCTTCCGGACTGTTGTGGTTGACCTGGCGTGAACCCGGTTAATAGCTTCCGGGACTGTGTGGTTGACCTGGCTTGAACCCGGTTAATAGCTTCCGGGACTGTGTGGTTGACCTGGCGTGACCTCTCTATACAGTCTCTAGCATAGTTTGATTGACCTGACATGACCTTACTATTCAGTATCTGGCTTATTGTAGTTGTCTTCAGGTGACCCCTATATACAGTATCTTTATGAAGCATATTGAAGTTGACCTTGCGTGACCCCAGTATACACAATAGCATGGTTCTCAAAATTCAATAAAAATTCGAACTCCTTGCCATCATCCCTGTCCCCCCCCAGGCGGCATCGACCCGCACACGCACATGCAGATGCCCTTCATGGGCACGCATTCGGCGGACGATTTCTACACTGGCACTCGGGCTGCCCTGGCCGGCGGTACCACAATGATCATCGACTTCGTGGCCTGCCCGCGCGGCGACTCTCTGATGGACTGGTACAACAAGTACCGGGCCTGGGCGGACGAGAAAGTCTGCTGCGACTACGGCCTGCACGTGATCGTGCCACAGTGGGGCGACAAGACCGCCAACGAGATGGCCACCCTGGTGAAGGAGAAAGGCATCAACTCGTTCAAGTGCTTCATGGCCTACAGGAATGTCTTCCTGCTGGAGGATGACGAGATGCTCAATGTGTTCCAGGCTTGCCGGAAGCTGGGCGCTGTGGCTCAGGTGCACGCTGAGAATGGCAAGGTAAGCGGCTTTTGCACCTGCCTGTCTCCTCTCTCCCATCTGTATCTCCATCTTATCTCCTTCTCTTCCCTATCCTCTCCGTCTCTACGAGTATCTACCTTTCCGTTTCTCCGTCTCCATCTCCCTGTCTCCGTCTCTGCCTCCCTGTCTCCGTCTCCATCTCCCTGTCTCCGTCTCTATCTCCCTGTCCCCGTCTCTATCTACCTCTCCGTCTCTATCTCCCTCTCTCTGTCTCTGCCTCCCTGTCTCCGTCTCTATCTCCCTGTCTCCGTCTCCATCTCCCTGTCTCCGTCTCCATCTCCCTGTCTCCGTCTCTATCTACTTCTCCGTCTCTATCTCCCTCTCTCTGTCTCTGCCTTTATCTCCCTCTCTCCGTCTCCATCTCCCTGTCTCCGTCTCTATCTACCTCTCCGTCTCTATCTCCCTCTCTCTGTCTCTGCCTCCCTGTCTCCGTCTCCATCTCCCTGTCTCCGTCTCTATCTACCTCTCCGTCTCTATCTCCCTCTCTCTGTCTCTGCCTCCCTGTCTCCGTCTCCATCTCCCTGTCTCCGTCTCTATCTACCTCTCCGTCTCTATCTCCCTCTCTCTGTCTCTGCCTCCCTGTCTCCGTCTCCATCTCCCTGTCTCCGTCTCTATCTACCTCTCCGTCTCTATCTCCCTCTCTCTGTCTCTGCCTCCCTGTCTCCGTCTCCATCTCCCTGTCTCCGTCTCTATCTACCTCTCCGTCTCTATCTCCCTCTCTCTGTCTCTGCCTCCCTGTCTCCGTCTCCATCTCCCTGTCTCCGTCTCCATCTCCCTGTCTCCGTCTCCCTCTCTCCGTCTCCATCTCCCTGTCTCCGTCTCCATCTCCCTGTCTCCGTCTCCATCTCCCTGTCTCCGTCTCCATCTCCCTGTCTCCGTCTCCATCTCCCTGTCTCCGTCTCCATCTCCCTCTCTCTGCCTTTATCCCCCTCTCTCCGTCTTCATCTCCGTCTCTCCCTGTCTCAAAATAAACCAGTCTCTTAGTCATCTCCCCCAGTAGCGCAGTTCATCTTGACAGTAAAGCCTGTATCGATTTCCAATACTGTCATCCCGCTCCTCGCTAATCCGCTCCCCACCCTCCCCCAACCAGATTATCGAGCGCAAAGCCGAACAGCTGGTCGCTGACGGAATCCGCGGGCCAGAGGGTCACTCTTACTCCCGCCCGGAGGCCATGGAGATCGAGGCCACTACGCGCGCGCTGGCCATAGCTGACGAGGCCAACTGCCCGCTCTATGTGGTGCACGTGATGAGCGCCGAGGCCGGCGAGGCCATTTCCAAGGCGCGCCGGCGTGGCCAGGTCTGCTACGGCGAGCCCATCGCCGCCGGGCTGGCCTGTGACAACTCCAGCTATCAGGTTTGGCTATGGGAATGTTCTGGTCAGTTATCAATTTTCTATTGCATTACTGACAGTAGCAGAGCGAAAAATTAATATTAACAGCAGATGCTGTACACACGCTCACACAGAGTGTACACAGCGGCCCTGACTTTCTAATCATCAGGCATGTACACTCTCTGTGCCTTCCCAAATCCCCATTGAGCCAACTGGCATCTCAGCAGCTCCCCATTGAGCCAACTGGCATCTCAGCAACTCCCCATTGAGCCAACTGGCATCTCAGCAACTCCCCATTGAGCCAACTGGCATCTCAGCAACTCCCCATTGAGCCAACTGGCATCTCAGCAACTCCCCATTGAGCCAACTGGCATCTCAGCAACTCCCCATTGAGCCAACTGGCATCTCAGCAACTCCCCATTGAGCCAACTGGCATCTCAGCAACTCCCTATTGAGCCATGACATCTCCCACCATCCCTCCTTCAGCACACCTGCTGGCGTCACGCCGCCGGTCACGTGCTCAGCCCGCCGCTGCGTGACCCCAGCACCAAGGAGCGCCTGTGGCGCATGCTGGCCACGGGCGAGCTGACCTGCACGGGCACCGATCACTGCGTGTTCAAGGCCGACCAGAAGGCGCTGGGCAAAGACGACTTCCGCCGAATCCCCAACGGAGTCAACGGCGTGGAGGACCGGATGAGCGTGCTGTGGGAGAAGGGCGTGGAGACCGGCATCTTGGACCCCTGTCAGTTCGTGGCCGCCACCTCGACCAACGCTGCCAAGGTGTTCAACCTGTACCCGCAGAAGGGCCGCATCGCTGTGGGATCCGATGCCGACATTGTGGTCTGGAATGCCAAGGAGACCAGGTGAGGCTTGAGGACTTCTTGGTTTGGGGATTTTCCATTGAGGATTTTTCATATTGTGCAAGTTGGGGGATTTTCCATTGAGAATTTTCCATATTGTGCAAGTTGGGGATTTTCCATTGAGGATTTTCCATATTGTGCAAGTTGGGGATTTTCCATTGAGGATTTTCCATATTGTGCAGGTTGGGGATTTTCCATTGAGGATTTTCCATATTGTGCAAGTTGGGGATTTTCCATTGAAGATTTTCCATATTTTGCAAGTTGGGGATTTTCCATTGAGGATTTTCCATATTGTGCAAGTTGGGGATTTTCCATTGAGGATTTTCCATATTGTGCAAGTTGGGGATTTTCCATTGAGGATTTTCCATATTTTGCAATTTGGGGATTTTCCATTGAGGATTTTCCATATTGTGCGGGTTGGGGATTTTCCATTGAGGATTTTCCATATTGTGCGGGTTGGGGATTTTCCATTGAGGATTTTCCATATTGTACAGGTTGGGGATTTTCCATTGAGGATTTTCCATATTGTGCAAGTTGGGGATTTTCCATTGAGGATTTTCCATATTGTGCAAGTTGGGGATTTTCCATTGAGGATTTTCCATATTGTGCAAGTTGGGGATTTTCCATTGAGGATTTTCCATATTTTGCAATTTGGGGATTTTCCATTGAGGATTTTCCATATTGTGCGGGTTGGGGATTTTCCATTGAGGATTTTCCATATTGTGCGGGTTGGGGATTTTCCATTGAGGATTTTCCATATTGTACAGGTTGGGGATTTTCCATTGAGGATTTTCCATATTGTGCAAGTTGGGGATTTTCCATTGAGGATTTTCCATATTGTGCGGGTTGGGGATTTTCCATTGAGGATTTTCCATATTGTGCAAGTTGGGGATTTTCCATTGAGGATTTTCCATATTGTGCGGGTTGGGGATTTTCCATTGAGGATTTTCCATATTGTACAAGTTGGGGATTTTCTATTGAAGATTTTCCATATTTGCAAGTTGATGATTTTCCATTGAGGATTTTCCAAATTGTGCGGGTTGGGGGATTTCCATTGCTAATTTCTATAACCATAAGAAAGCCAAGTGGACTTTATTTGCGAAAGCATGAAACTGTATCATCATCCGAATGCACACTCGCAGGACCATCTCGGCCAAGACGCACCACCAGAACGTGGACTTCAACATATTCGAAGGCATGGTGTGCCACGGCATCGCCGAGTTCGTTATTAGCGGCGGCCGCCTCGTGGTTGACGAGCGCCAGCTGAAGGTCACGCAGGGCGCCGGCCGCTTCGTGCCGATGCCGGCCTTCCCGCCCTACGTTTACAACCGGTTGGAGAAGCGCGAGGCTGCCAAGTCCGCCGGCACCGTGGCGGTTGCTAGGGACGCCTACGACGGTCCGGTCATCGATTTGAAGGCCGAGCAGGAGCGCCAGAAGGCGGTGGCCAAGGAGCAGCCGGGAGCCGCTGGCGGCGGCGGCGGCCCGGAGGCGGCCGCAGAGAACGTCTTCCACAGGCCGCCAACCCGGGGCGGCGGGCGCCACATGCAGGAGAGCTCGTTCAGCCTGTCCGGCGCCCAGTTCGACGACACCAAGCCGGCCAGGAGCGGCATCCGGACGCACCAGCCGCCCGGCGGTGCCAGCTCAGGCAGCCTGTGGTGAAGCCGTTGACTGATCGATTTGTTTTTCTAAGAAACAACATTTTTCTGGGAGTTGAAAAAAATAATTTTACAACCCGTTTTCTCCGAGAGAAAAATATATTAAGGCAGGCATAAGCAAAGGTGACTACTATTGCTTGGCCTGAGTAGTATGGAAAGTATATCGCGAAGAGAACATTTTAACGATAAAAATTTCCCCTCTAGTTAGCTCTCTATTAATTATTTTCTCAGTTAAACGAATTTTTTATGAAGCCGCCAGTTTTTTTACCAATTTACGATTCTGTTTTATTTGCCGTATTCTTATAATATTGCTTATTCATTAAAAAGATTCGTGTGATTTTTCACAGTAGTATGTTAACAAATGTTTAATCCTAAATTTCGACGCAAAAATTAATTTTGCAAACAATAACCTTAATTTTAAAAAATTCCATTTTGCCGTGTTTCAGGAACATTTCTGCTTTTTTCTCCTGTCTAACCAAATCTTAGTCGCTAGCTGCTGTTCTGCTTTTTGCTTTTCTGTCTTTTCTGCCTGATTTGCTAGCCATATGGTTCGATCAATTTTCGTCGCATTATTCTCACGAATTACCAAATCAGATTCGCTACAGACTACTACTCAGTTGATAATCTATCTATACTACTAACTCTGGTGATTGTGTTGTTTACTCCCCAAGTGTCACAGCCATGACTTTTTCAGCGTCAGTAAATGATTAATTATTAATTAATTGGTCACAAAGCTGTTTATTTGATCTTTTCTCGCATCGAATATTTAATTCATTTATTTGTTGTCATTTTTGTTGTCCCCCCCACTCATCCCAAAGCGCACTTTAAAAAACCTCGACCGCATTCGCTACGGCTGTCCGCCTGTCATAAATTCCTTAGATAATTTTTATATTAAATAAACTTTTTTACAACAGGCATGGAATGCACAAGGCAGTAATCAACTACTAATATTATTAGCTGGCGAATATTGCCATTCATATTTACAGTGGCATTATATGGTTAATGAAAGAAGACGGCTGCTGTTCGAGTTTCTAAATTATTTTGTGAAACCGAATATTTAATTAATATTTTAGGCTAGTTCGTATGTTTCATTCGAAAGATACAAATTAGAAATGATGCAAGCCAAATAATCAGGGATTTACCTACAATTTAGACTTAATGATGCGTGTACACTAACACTCGTACACGGGACCGCATCATTGTGTTCACGATTGTAGTTGGGATAACTGGACCGCATCATTGTGTTCTCGATTGTAGTTGGGATAACTGGACCGCATCATTGTGTTCACCGATTGTAGTTGGGATAACTGGACCGCATCATTGTGTTCTCGATTGTAGTTGGGATAACTGGACCGCATCATTGTGTTCTCGATTGTAGTTGGGATAACTGGACCGCATCATTGTGTTCACCGATTGTAGTTGGGATAACTGGACCGCATCATTGTGTTCTCGATTGTAGTTGGGATAACTGGACCGCATCATTGTGTTCTCGATTGTAGTTGGGATAACTGGACCGCATCATTGTGTTCACCGATTGTAGTTGGGATAACTGGACCGCATCATTGTGTTCACCGATTGTAGTTGGGATAACTGGACCGCATCATTGTGTTCACCGATTGTAGTTGGGATAACTGGACCGCATCATTGTGTTCACCGATTGTAGTTGGGATAACTGGACCGCATCATTGTGTTCACCGATTGTAGTTGGGATAACTGGACCGCATCATTGTGTTCACCGATTGTAGTTGGGATAACTGGACCGCATCATTGTGTTTTCGATTGTAGTTGGGATAACTGGACCGCATCATTGTGTTCTTATTTACCGTAACAGACGAGTCACACAAGATACACAGTAGTGAAAATTGGAAGCTTTTAAGGCTGTGTCGGAGTTCCCGTGATATTTGGAGCACAATAATCATCAATAATTAATTATATTTGTAGAAGCCATAAACAATATACGAGCTAGCTAATATAGCTATTGGCCGCGTATAATTTTAGCCTGATCAGCTGACGCGCATTGATAAAAACTCAATAAGCAGTATTGTTACGAGCGTATGCAACCATTACCGATTATAACAATTTAATGGTCAGTCCAATCTGCTCGCGTCCGTCTACCTGCGCTCATCAAAGGTGACAACCGGCTGACTCGCAGCCCCGGCTCCGTTCTGCTGCTCAGCCCGCCAGCTGTTCCGCTTCTTCCGGCCGCAGCAGCCGCCGCTTTTCGATTTCTGTTTTCTCGTCCTTGTCTCCGTGACGGAGCCACCGTTCGCCGTCGTTGTCGTAGTCGTTGTCTCGGTGATCACGGCGCCGTCGGGGCCGCGCCGGCTGCTCCAGCTGGACTGCTGGGCCGCTGCCTGCTGCTGCTGCGGCTGGGCCGTCTCTGGCACCGATTTGTAGCGCTTGTGCCGCGGGTAGCAGCAGGCGCAGCGGCGCTTCTTGGGGCGCCGGACGGCGCGGTTCCCGTCTTCTGTGACAACGACTGTCTTGCTGCTGCTGCTGCTGCCGGCGCCGCCGCCGCTGCTGCTCCACTGCCACTGGCTGCGGTGCTCGCTGATCTCCCGCTGCTCGGCCTCCGTCAGGCTGGCCACCTCTTCCTTCTCGTTCACCAGCTTGCCATCCGCGTAGCGGCGTCGCTTCACCCGCTTCCTCAGCCGGTCGCCGTCCATGAAGTAGCTGACCTCCTCCTCCTCCTTGTCGTTCTGCACCGACACCCGCGACATGGTGGACTGCTTGCGCTTCAGTGCAGCAGCTGCCGCCGCCGCCGACGTCTCCTTGGACTCGCCGCTCTGCACAGTCTGTGTCGTAGTCTTTGTTGTTTTAGTCTCTGTAGTCTCCTCATCCCGCTGGCCGCCTTCGCTCAGCTCCAGCCTGCTCAGCGCCGCCTCCAGCTCGTCGTCCTTGAACCCGGCCGACTTCTCCGTGGCCAGATGCTGCTGAATGGTGCCCTCCCTGATGGTGCCGCCGTAGTTGTCCGATGTCTTTGTATGGGTCTGGACGATCGCCGATGCCTCTGGCGACTCGGCTCTGGCGCCATAGATGAACCGCTGCTGGCTGAACTGTCGGACGGCGCCACCGTCGCCGCCGAAGCCACCGACGACGCTCTGCCTGCCGTGCCGGCCGCGGTACAGGTCGCTGGCGAACCTCTCTCTGACCGAGGACTCTTCGGCGCTGCCGCTGCTGTACACTGCGGGCGGAGCCTCCTTGCTCATGAGAAACTTCATCTTGTAGGGCTGGTGCACCTTCAGCACCGGGTAGTCGGCGTTCTGCTGTCGCTGAAATCTCTGCTGCTCCTCTTGTTCGCTGATGGCCGTCCGCTGCTCCCGGCTGGCGATGCCGCCGCCGTCGCCGCCGCCCCAGCGACCGATGGACCGGCGCTGAACTAGGAAGCCCTCGGAGTGCACGTTCTCGTCCGGCTGCCGGGCCTCCACCTGACGGGCGTGTGGGGGGAGGAAGCCGGTTCACAATGATAACCGCGGATTTCACGGCTCGACTCTAGATTGGTTCTCTAGATGCGGCCATTCAGACGCAATTCTAGATACTAACCACAGCCAGTTCTGCTTAACTTACAGCAGCTCTGGCCGTGAATGCATCAGCCTACTCGGGTCTAAAGATACCGCGAAGCCAATTAGTAGCATTCACCTTATACTGCCGGCTGCCGCCGCTGTCTCGCTGCTGATAGCGCAGCAGCTCCCGCTCCACGCTGCCTGTGGAGTCGCGTCGAAACAGCTGCTGGTGCTGCTGGTGCTGCTGGTGCTGCTGGTGCTGCTGGTGCTGCTGGTGCTGCTGCTGCTGTTGCTGCTGCAGCATGGCCGAGCTGGCTGACGCACCGCCCGGCTTGATGACCAGACCCTCGGAGAAGTACGCGCCGCCCGCCGACGACTGCCGTCCGCTGATACCGCCGCCGCCGCCGCCGACACCGCCCGCGGACGACGTCTCAGTGGTGACAAAGTAGCTCCTGCTGTTGGTGCCGCTACTTCCCAGAGCGGCTGACGGAGGTCGGTGGTGCTGCAGCCAGCCTGCCCCGCCGCCTCCGCCGCCGCCGCCGCCGCCGCCGCCGCCGCCGCTGCTGCTGTAGGAGTAGAAAGACTGCTGGCGACCGCCCGTCAGCACAGGTGGCGGCGCCTGGCAAAGAGGAGTGGACTTGTTTGAGGTCCAGGCAGACCCAGGGCTCGGCAAACTCCGACCCGCGAAGCCTCTTCATCCGGCCCTCGGGTCCTTTGAAACTTCACAATAGCAATCCGGCCCGCTCAAGGTTTGTGTCTTCTCAGCTCTCTTTTTGCTCCCCTCTCCCCCTTTCACTCCCTTCTCTCCTTTCTCCCCTCTCCTCTCTCCCCTCTCCTCTCTCCCCTCTCCTCTCTCCCCTCTCCTCTCTCCCCTCTCCTCTCTCCCCTCTCCTCTCTCTCCTCTCTTTCCTCTCCTCTCTCCCCTCTCCTCTCTCCCCTCTCCTCTCTCCCCTCTCCTCTCTCCCCTCTCCTCTCTCCCCTCTCTCCTCTCTCCCCTCTCCTCTCTCTCCTCTCTCCCCTCTCCTATTCTCTCCCCTCTCCTCTCTCTCCTCTCTTTCCTCTCCTCTCTCCCTCTCCTCTCTCTCCTCTCTCCCCTCTCCTCTCTCCCCTCTCGTCTCTTTCCTCTCCTCTCTCCTCTGTCCTCTCTCCCCTCTCTCCTCTGTCCCCTATCCTCTCTCCCTCTCCTATTCTCTCCCCTCTCCTCTCTCTCCTCTCTCCTCTCTCCCCTCTCCTCTCTCCCCTCTCTCCTCTCTCCCTCTCCTCTCTCCTCTCTCTCTCTCCCCTCTCTCCTATTCTCTCCCCCTCTCCTCTCTCCCCTCTCCTCTCTTTCCTCTCCTCTCTCCTCTCTCTCTCCTCTCTCCCCTCTCTCCTATTCTCTCCCCCTCTCCTCTCTCCCCTCTCCTCTCTCTCTCCTCTCCTCTCTCCTCTCTCCCCCTCTCCTCTCCTCTCTCCCTCTCTCTCTCTCTCCTCTCTCTCTCCTCTCTCCCCTCTCTCCTATTCTCTCCCCCTCTCCTCTCTCCCCTCTTTTCTCTTTCCTCTCCTCTCTCCTCTCTCCCCTCTCCTATTCTCTCCCCCTCTCCTCTCCCCCCTCTCCTCTCTCCCCTCTCTCCTCTCTCCCCTCTCCTCTCTCCTCTCTCTCCTCTCTCTCCTATTCTCTCCCCCTCTCCTCTCTCCCCTCTCCTCTCTTTCCTCTCCTCTCTCCTCTCTCTCCTCTCTCCCCTCTCTCCTATTCTCTCCCCCTCTCCTCTCTCCCCTCTCTCTTCTTTTTCCTCTCCTCTCTCCCCTCTTCTCTCTCTCCTCTTCTTTCTCCCCTCTTCTTTCTCCCGTCTTCTCTCCTCAAATCTTTTCTCTCATCTCTTCCCACGTCCCATCTCCCGACTCTCCTCTCTTCATTCATATCTCATCCTCCATTCCCTCTCCTTTCCACTCATCTGGCCTGCAGCCATGAGCAGGATTCTCTATCAGGCCCTTGAGGTAATAAAGTTTGCCGACCCCTGATACACACCAACCCGACCCCATCCCAGCTTACAGCCTGCCGGAAGCTCTGCCGGAACACCTGCCGCTGGTAGCCGGAACTGCCGCCGCTGCGGCCCCAGCCGTCCGAGCTGATTGAATGAGTTCGCCGGGGTAGAGCGAGGCCGGTGCCGAAGCCGCCTAAGCCGCCGCCGCCGCCGCTGCTGCTGCTGGTGGAGACCCTCTGCCGGCTGTACTGCTGGAAGCTGCTGTCAATAGTGGGCCGCGGTTTGAGTGCATGAACTTTTTTGTCCGATTATCGCCAAATTTGTGTGGTCATGCGCGTTCAAGCTACTGACGAAATGCGTCTGCACTACTGATTTTATTTTTCCCACTCGCTGCCTCTTTCAGTTTCTAAAAATGCTGTCGTTAATAGTGGATCTGCAAGCTATGCGGATCCATGCAGTGAGCTTATCTGAGATCCAGCTACTCAAAGATGCACCTGAAGTCTAACTAGAGATCTTCTTAAGTATCATATTCATATATCCATGCTTTCATCCGACATACTTGCTCATGAGATCTAGCGGATATCTAATCGAGATCTAGCAGAGATCTACTGAGATTTACCTGAGATCAAGCAAAGATCTACTAGGTTCTACCTGAGATCTACAGAGATCTAGCAGAGATCTACTGAGATCCAGCAGATATCTAGCAGACCTACTGAGATCCAAGCAGAGATCTACTAAGATCTAGCAGAGATCCAAGCAGAGATCTACTGAGATCTAGCAGAGATCTAACTGAGATCTACTGAGATCTAGCAAAGATCTAACTGAGATCTACTGAGATCTAGCAGAGACCTACTGAGATCTACTGAGATCCAAGCAGAGATCTACTGAGATCTACTGAGATCTAGCAGAGATCTACTGAGATCTACTGAGATCTAGCAGAGATCTACTGAGATCTACTGAGATCTACTGAGATGTAGCAGAGATCTAACTGAGATCTATTGAGATCTAGCAGAGATCTACTGAGATCTACTGAGATCTAGCAGAGATCTAGCAGAGATCTACTGAGATCTAGCAGAGATCTAGCAGAGATCTAGCAGAAATCTACTGAGATCTAGCAGAGATCTACTGAGATCTAGCAAAACTCTACTTGCAATCCGACTCCCGCAGCGACACGCACCGGCTCATGTCTTCTTCTCCTAGCTGGCTGGTCTCTTCAATCTCAGCCAGTCGGTTATCGCTGCTGCTGAACCTCTTCCGCTGGATTATCGGCTTATTTTGCAGCTTTTGACGACGGGGACGGTTCTGCTGGTCGAAGCTGCCGCGCCTTGAGCTCGAAAATTGCTGCTCGAAACCGATCAGAGCCTTGTCGAATATGTCCAAGTTGCGGTCTCTGCTGGGGGCTGATGCCAAGGCCGGGGGCGCTCCTGCATGCAGCAGTAGGCTGCTAGTCAACACCCAACTAATCTGCCTGCGCTTGAGAAAACTTCCGAGCCGAGCAGGGGCGGGGGAGATTCGAGAAAAACTCCAGAAGCCTCGGTCCGCGCGCTCTTTATGAACGGAACCGAAGGGAGCACCCGGACTGAGCGACCGCTACACTGGGTGTGGCCGTCACGAGAAATTTCCCACGGAGTGGCAGCTCGCACCCGACTGCAGCGGGCCATGCAGCCAGCCAGATTTGGCAAATTTTACCCAATGCCATAAAAGACGAAACACCCGAGGCGAGAGTCTAAATTTAGCAATAGATTTTATGTTAATGCGTTTATAATCTCTCAATGAAAGATGGATTTTGAAATTTGCCAAACAGCACGCACTTTTTCATTGTAAAGCATGTAAGAGTCGTACACTCTCTGCCTTGAAGGTTGGCCCTCGTGTGTGTAAATCGACATTTTTGTGTGGCCGCTCGCGGAATCGAACCCGGGTACTCCTGGCACGAGTCCGACGCGTTAACCGCTGAACTGCTCTGTCCAATGTAAGTCTGACAATGAGCTCTCTGTGAATGCGTCAGTCTGACAATGAGCTCTCTGTGAATGTGGCAGTCTGACAATGAGCTCTCTGTGAATGTGACAGTCTGACAATGAGCTCTCTGTGAATGTGACAGTCTGACAATGAGCTCTCTGTGTCAGTCTGACAATGAGCTCTCTGTGAATGTGACAGTCTGACAATGAGCTCTCTGTGAATGTGACAGTCTGACAATGAGCTCTCTGTGAATGTGTCAGTCTGACAATGAGCTCTCTGTGAATGTGACAGTCTGACAATGAGCTCTCTGTGAATGTGACAGTCTGACAATGAGCTCTCTGTGAATGTGACAGTCTGACAATGAGCTCTCTGTGAATGTGACAGTCTGACAATGAGCTCTCTGTGAATGTGTCAGTCTGACAATGAGCTCTCTGTGAATGTGACAGTCTGACAATGAGCTCTCTGTGAATGTGACAGTCTGACAATGAGCTCTCTGTGAATGTGACAGTCTGACAATGAGCTCTCTGTGAATGTGACAGTCTGACAATGAGCTCTCTGTGAATGTGTCAGTCTGACAATGAGCTCTCTGTGAATGTGACAGTCTGACAATGAGCTCTCTGTGAATGTGACAGTCTGACAATGAGCTCTCTGTGAATGTGACAGTCTGACAATGAGCTCTCTGTGAATGTGACAGTCTGACAATGAGCTCTCTGTGAATGTGACAGTCTGACAATGAGCTCTCTGTGAATGTGACAGTCTGACAATGAGCTCTCTGTGAATGTGACAGTCTGACAATGAGCTCTCTGTGAATGTGACAGTCTGACAATGAGCTCTCTGTGAATGTGACAGTCTGATATTGGGATAGATATTATCTGGACAAAAAATTGCAACGCAGAGTTCAAATAATGACAAAAAATAAAATAATTATTTACTGTCTCGCATACCAGAGATAGCAGTTTTAAAACAGGTAAATACATCAGAATCATATATTTATATCTGCTGACCGCAGCAAGGGCACTCGCTATGCATACAGGGTTGTTAAAACATGAAAAAGGCTTAATTGAAAAACAGGATACCAGATGGCATCAGCCTTAAAGTACATAATTAAATAAAACGGAAACACCTTAAAAACAGTATTAGATACCAGCAGGCGATATACTAGCGATACTCAAAGAAAAACTGAGCTCTCAAAAAAATCAACTTTTTACAATCGAGGCGTCAAGAACTTGCAATAGTAATCTAGAACCAGAAGCGACCATTGGGGTAAAAACCGGGATTGACCTTGAAATCAGAGGGTGGGGATTGACCTTGAAATCAGAGGGTTGGGATTGACCTTGAAATTAAAGGGTGGAGATTGACCTTGAAATTAAAGGGTGGAGATTGACCTTGAAATCAGAGGGTGGAGATTGACCTTGGAATCAGAGTGTGGGGATTGACCTTGAAATCAAAGGGTGGAGATTGACCTTGAAATCAGAGGGTGGGGATTGACCTTGAAATTAAAGGGTGGGGATTTACCTTGAAATCAGAGGGTGGAGATTGACCTTGAAATCAGAGGGTGGGGATTGACCTTGAAATCAAAGGGTGGGGATTGACCTTGAAATCAGAGGGTGGGGATTGACCTTGAAATCAAAGGGTGGGGATTTACCTTGAAATCAGAGGGTGGAGATTGACCTTGAAATCAGAGGGTGGAGATTGACCTTGAAATCAGAGGGTGGAGATTGACCTTGAAATCAGAGGGTGGGGATTGACCTTGAAATCAGAGGGTGGAGATTGACCTTGAAATCAGAGGGTGGAGATTGACCTTGAAATCAGAGGGTGGAGATTGACCTTGAAATCAGAGGGTGGAGATTGACCTTGAAATAAGAGGGTGGAGATTGACCTAGAAATCAGAGGGTGGGGATTGACCTTGAAATCAGAGGGTGGAGATTGACCTTGGAATCAGAGTGTGGGGATTGACCTTGAAATCAAAGGGTGGAGATTGACCTTGAAATCAGAGGGTGGGGATTGACCTTGAAATTAAAGGGTGGGGATTTACCTTGAAATCAGAGGGTGGAGATTGACCTTGAAATCAGAGGGTGGGGATTGACCTTGAAATCAAAGGGTGGGGATTGACCTTGAAATCAGAGGGTGGGGATTGACCTTGAAATCAAAGGGTGGGGATTTACCTTGAAATCAGAGGGTGGAGATTGACCTTGAAATCAGAGGGTGGAGATTGACCTTGAAATCAGAGGGTGGAGATTGACCTTGAAATCAGAGGGTGGGGATTGACCTTGAAATCAGAGGGTGGAGATTGACCTTGAAATCAGAGGGTGGAGATTGACCTTGAAATCAGAGGGTGGAGATTGACCTTGAAATCAGAGGGTGGAGATTGACCTTGAAATAAGAGGGTGGAGATTGACCTAGAAATCAGAGGGTGGGGATTGACCTTGAAATCAGAGGGTGGAGATTGACCTTGAAATCAGGGGGTTGGGATTGACCTTGAAATCAGAGGGTGGAGATTGACCTTGAAATCAGAGGGTGGGGATTGACCTTGAAATCAGAGGGTGGAGATTGACCTTGAAATCAGAGGGTGGGGATTGACCTTGAAATCAGAGGGTGGGGATTGACCTTGAAATCAGAGGGTGGAGATTGACCTTGAAATCAGAGGGTGGAGATTGACCTTGAAATCAAAGGGTGGGGATTTACCTTGAAATCAGAGGGTGGAGATTGACCTTGAAATCAGAGGGTGGGGATTGACCTTGAAATCAGAGGGTGGAGATTGACCTTGAAATCAGGGGGTGGAGATTGACCTTGAAATCAGAGGGTTGGGATTGTAATCAATGAAACATTTATCGCAAAAATTGACGAATGCTTTTTGAAAAAAAAACTTTTAAAAAGTAAAAACAAGACAAAAGCAAAACTAGTCATCTGATAACCAAGATTTCATAAACACGGATAATTTATCTGCAATTATCATGCCACTCGTAAAAAGGTCGAAAATTTGGTACAATGCGAGCTTGCTGAATATATAAAATAGATAAAGCTTAACAAACTCTGCTTCAATTTTAACAAACAGTCGCTCAGTAAATAATTGCTATCAACCATTAATCTACAATAATTGGGGCCGCGCCGTCTGCGCGATGCCGGCCCCGGCCGCGCCCCCACCTCTGCCGGCGCCGCCAACGGGAGACGACAGGCCCGGAGGGGGTCCCGGCGAGGCGCGGGTCATCGGTGCGGCATCTTCAAAGGCCGCCTGCTCAGAGGAGCGAAAGCTGCTGCCAGCGTCGATAGCGGCATCTTCAAAGCGAGCCGGCGCCGCCACCCCGCGGGCGGCATCTTCAAAGCGAGCCGGCACCGCCACCCCGCCGGCGGCATCTTCAAAGCGAGCCGGCACCGCCACCCCGCGGGAGGCATTATCAAACGGCGGCTCCGAAGAGCGAATGCCTCGACCCCGACCAAGGACAGCGGGCCGTCCGGCGGGCCTCCCATCGGACTCAATGGCGGCATCTTCAGACGCGGCAGGCGGCGGCATCGGCATCGGCGGCTGCTCAGTCAGACGAACGCCGCGCCCCCGGCCCCGACCAAAAGCTTGAAAATTTTCAGCAGCAGCGCCATTGGCTGAGGCGTTTGCCGGGGCTGCGGAAGTAGTAGGCTGCGTTGCCATGGCAACCGACCGCGGTGGCGACGGGTTAGCGCGCTTTTGCCAGCGAGAGTTTTCCAGCCACCGCGGCTGGTCCTCCCGCCTGATAGGCGCAGGCGGCGTCACCAGCTGCTCGTCTAACGGCCTGTGCGCGGTCGTGAGTTCGAATCCTAGCCGGTCGTACAGCAGCTCAAAGATCGCCCAGGCGTAGCGGTGAGCTCTGGTCAGGGCGCAGAACTCTGTGTTGTCCTGGCCGGTGTGGAACTGGCAGCACTCGCTGTAGCCTGCGGGATGTGGGCTTCCAGTTTTATTGTCCTGCTTACTACTGCGAGTAGTGCGGGTTTATGGGCTTCTAGTATCATTGCCATGCTTACTACTGCGAGTAGTGCAGTTTGAGCAGCTCACCTGTGAACCGGACTTTTTGCAGCAAGGCGGTCATCTGCAAGTCCAGCACGGACGCCCTCTTGTCCTCGGGCATGGCTGGGCAGGCCATCAGGTGCCGCATGAGGGGCTCCAGACTGAGCACGCGAGACTTGGAAAGTTTCGAAGGCTCAATCACCAGCGGGCAGGTGCCGAGATCAGCGCTGGAGCCGTAGATGTACATCAGGCCATGCTGCATTCGCTGCAGGCTGTCTGCTGGCACAAACAGAGGCAGCGGGCGGCCCGAGTCGTCCTGGCAGAGCCGGCGAAGCTCGCGGTCGAAGGCGGCGACGCTGCCTCCCAGCTGATGGTCGATGTGGATTCCGTGAGTCTCCTCAGCCAGATCCTTGCACTGGAATCGCAGGTGCATCGGCAGCTGCTGGGAGGTCAGGCTGACGATGTGGTGCAGGCGGTCGGTGACGCCAGACCGCAGGCTGAAGCGCACGAAGCCGAGCTCCGCAGGCAGGTTCTGGCGGGACTCGTGCGGATCTGCGGGCGCGAAGTCGAACAGCTCACCGACCACAAACGGCCGGTCCAGCAGCCACTGCAGCTCTGCATCCGACAGCATCTGCCTGAGCAGGTCCTCGCTCCACCGCCTGAAAGCCTCCGCCTCCTGAGAAGCTTTGGCGCGGGACTCCAGCGTGAAGCCCTCGCAGTCGCGACGAAACTTGTCGCCGAATTTCTGATCGAACTTCTTGTTCTCAGCCTTCGCTTTCCGCTCGTAGACCTGCCGCTGCTCCAGGCTGAGGCTCTTGAAGGCGCTGTTGGCCTCGGCGATCAGCTGGGAGCTGGAGTGCGGCAGCGACCGCAGAGCGGGATTGGAGTTGCGGTATTCCCGCATGAACACGGACATGGCCGTGGCGCGGGTCCGCTTTGAGGGCTGTGCAGACTCCTGCAGGTTCAAATATTGAGTCCAGTTTCTATGCATACATAATAAGCTTAATGAATCATAAAGATTAGGCCTCAAATACTGAAATAACTAGATAGGCCACTCAGGCATATATGCTTAGCAAAACAGCTTTCCACTTTCAGTTCAGTAGCAATGAAGAATGCATAAGCTTTTTTGAAATGACTTTGATAAGTTTAGAAGCCCAAGCTTTCAGGCGTTAACAGCTTGCTAATTGGTTCAGCAATAATGTACATTGGCCAGTCCACTGAAATGCAAATGGCAGCTTTAGGCTGGAATTCCGAGAGGCAATAAAAATTGGGGCGGGCGGAGGAGTGTGGAAAGGCGCGTTTGGAGGGTTTAAGCTGGGGGGTTAAGAGCCAATAAATGAGCCTTGGCTTTAAAAATAAATTAAAATGCTTCAGTTTAACTTACTACTGAACTGAACTAGTTTACATGCAAATGTGCTGCTACTTACAATATTTTGCATTTATTTAAGGAACACAAAATAATTTAAATTTACAATTACTGAATAGATAAGTAATATAGACTAATTGAAGTCCTAGCCTAACTTCTAACAGTTAGGACTTTCTTCTGTTTTTTTCATATCTTGACCATGCAATAGTGTCATATTGGATACTTATTGTTTGCTAATCTTGAATGTAACATATAATAGCTTAATATGCACTATGTCAACTAGGTGTTTAAGCAAGTCTAGTAGCATATAAGTCTTAGTATTTTTTAGCATAATGGTTTTATTATTGCCAAAAATAGCTATGCCTTTTGGCAATCAGATAGGGCCTTAAACTATATGAAAATCAATATGGTTAAAGAGACCAATATGATTAATAAGAAATAGCTCGTAAATTGTTTTTGGTATTTTTATCAGCTTAGCTTGCTATTGAGCTATCTAGAAATTTTAGACTGATTGCTTTCTTGGGGATACTGCTTCTTTCTAAGTTAGAAACCAATATGCTCATTAGGAATAGCTTTATAACTAGAACTGAACTAAGAAGATTTAAATATCAAGACTGCATACTTTCTTTAGAAGCTTTCTTTACATTCATATCTTTCAGATATCTGCCAGTGTATACAAACAGCATGTGTTTTAAGAAGTGCAAGCTTTAACAAAATAGATTGCATTCTCTGAGGGTCTAAAATTTACTTTTTCACAGCTAGTGCTTCAATTTCAGTGTACAATGAGTGCTCTTGCAAGCCAGTTAGATAAACTTTCTTTCTTGGAAAATATGGCAAAAGAGAATATCAAAATGATTTGGTATGACATTCAGCAGAATAGGCAACAGCTAAAGAGCCAACTTTTATAATCTTTATCCTTTGCGAATAAGTCTCTAGCTAAGGATGCAAAACTGAAAATGAATTAATTTACATCATCCCTGAAATTGAAGGGTTCAATTGTTTATGGACAGCACTTGAATAGGCCAATTACTTTTAAAGACCATTGTAAGGCTCAAGAAGACATTTGCTACAAGGTCATACATGCGCAACCTCCAAAATTCGGTCGGCCATGCGACTTAGTTTTAACAAAAATGCGACATAGTTTTTGGCCAAAAATGCGACTTACATGTAAAAAAACCTAAAGCAAAATTAACGCAACTTTGGGTAAACGGCAGGAGTAACTATGACTGTCTTATAAGGCCAAAATGCCTCGTCAGCTACTTAGTACTACTACTTGGGTTTTTTGGGTGGGCATTTTTGCGACTTCCTTGGTTCACCACCAAATCAGTCGGCCGGATCGGCCGACTCGGCCGACTGTTGCGCATGTATGTACAAGGTTATATCAACTATTCAAATACAATTTATCCAAATATGCAGTCTTAGTGTTAAGTACAGCCACTTTCATATCATGCATTATTATTGCACTGTCATTTATATGCTTAAATGTTCTATAGGGCCTAGCATTGAATTGATTAAAGAATATGGCATATGACAATAATATGCATAGATTAAAGAATTTGGGATCAAGGCTCTACTGTCACCATACAAGGTATCACAGAGCCCAAAGACTACTATCTTAAGCATAGAAAGTATGTGAAAAAAGCCTAAAACATAAAGCTTAGTTAGGATCCATTGTTGTTATATGCTTTGATTGCTATATCTACTCACAATGCTTGAGATATACTTTTGAATAAGACTTTAATAAGCATTTGGCTAAAGAAGAAATCAAAAGACAAAAGTGCAAATAAAGGCTATATATGATCTGATGCATATGCATATACACTTAGGACACTTTCAAAAAATGTGTCACTTTTATCATCGCTATCTCTTATCTATGTTTGATAACAGGCATGTTCTACATGCCGAAAAAGTTAAAAGTGCCAATAAACTTGGTAATTGATTCAATTAGTATATCAGTGGCTACAAGTAGCTGGCTAGATTTCTTGATTAAAAGGTTGTACCATTATGCACTTGTGTTATTCTCACAAGGTAAGTCATCTCATATTATCAGTAGACATGGTATTATACCTTCATGACAAAGTATAACTATTAGTATTAGGCATACTGGGATATTGGTTAAATAGTGGCGAGCTATATAAGAGGTCCCAGGATATGGCCCTATTAAGAATAGCAAAGTTAGTTTCCAATTTTAATTAGCCTATTCTGTATGCACTATTGCAGGTGCTTAATGGTTCAAGTATCAAAGAATACCTAAAGTGGTATTTTATTGGCCTGCAGGATAAAGAGACAAATAGATATACCATATTAAAGGTCCAAAATTGGCCAAAAATGTAGAACATTAACTCATTTGTCCAAGCAGATTATATGAAAGGCTTTTCTACCATAATCTAGATCATGAATAAAGATTGAAGCTAGAAATACACACCAAAAAAATTAGTACACACCTATTCTCTAAAAATCTAGGTAGATGTTGCAATAATAAATGACCTTTTTTGCATTGCAGCAATAAACTATTTTTTGTATTGCATAAGGGCATTTTCAGAAGAAAGGATTCACAGACAATGGAAAACTTTTGCTAGTAAACAATTTAAGGCTTTCTGCAAACTTTATAATATCTGCCACACTTTCACTACCCTCTACCATGCCCAGTCAAACAGACTAATAGAACAATTTAATAAGCAAATAAAGTTAATCATCACCTGTCTAATAAATAAAGATCATGGTGATTGGAACTTACTAGATCCGCCACTGTGCAGCAAAGCATGCCTGCCAACTATCCGCCCATACTATGCGCAACCTCCAAAATTCGGTCAGCCGTGTGACTTAGTTTTAACAAAAATGCAACTTAGTTTTTGGCCAAAAATACAACTTACCTGTAAAAGAAACTAAAGCAAACTTAATGCAATTAATGCATTCTTCTTATTTGTAAAACAAATCTATTTTTTTGTCTATTCAAGCTTCCTAAATTATACTTTGCTTTAAAATACACACAATACATATTATCTTGCCTAAATTATGTTAATAAATGACCGCCATTTTTTATGAAATCACAATATCATTACAATATCATCATCCTGTCTCCCCCGTCTTCCCTGTCTCTCTGTTTCCTGTCTCCCCTGTCTATCTGTCTCCCAGTCTCCCTGTCTGTCTGTCTGTCTGTCTGTCTGTCTGTCTGTCTGTCTGTCTGTCTGTCTGTCTGTCTGTCTGTCTGTCTGTCTGTCAATCTGTCTCCCTGTCCCTGTCTCCCCTGTCTCCTGGCCTAATTCTAATATTTGTGATTGTAAAATAATTTAAATAAAAATGATATCTCTTGGTTGCTCTCACAATCATCAATTATATATAATTTTCCCATTTAAACGAACGATTGTATAAAAAGTTCCAAATACTTCGGGTGTGTCATAAGTAATGTCACTGCAGGCTTCTGTCTAAAATATGTAGGCACATGGACTTTTGGGTAGTTGTAGCTGCAAAGTAAGTGAAGCAATAGCAGTGCATTTGAGACGTGCATAGGTTGTTTATGGCTCAAGCTATCGCAAGAATACGCCAAGCAGATTTAGCAAGTGCAACGCGATGAAAAACCGTCTATGCAGCGTGTTCAGCAGCCGGGGCTTGAATGACATCCTAAACTGCCTGGTTGCTGAGGATGAAAGCTGGCTCCACCTGGATGGCAAGGGCAGCAAGGCAGACAATCGCTGCTGGTTGGGAGCTGGGGACTCCAGACCGACGGTGACCAGGAAGTCCATCTCGGACAAGAAGACCATGCTGCCGGTATCCTTCACGCCAAAAAAACGAGTCTTCATCTGCACAACTCCACTGAACACCAAGGTTGATGGCCAGTATTTTATCGACTTTCTCCGGCACACTGGAGACCTCTGGCGCACTCTCCAGTCAAATCCATGTCACCTGGACGAGGTTCTGCGGCAGATGGACACCGCACGACCGCACACTTGAAGGCTGTTTCAAATTTTCTGCCTGCACGGCGAGTGAATCTGCTCGGACAGAGTCCCTACAGCCCGGACTTCAACTTTTGCAAGAGATTCCTGTTCAAGTGGCTGAAGGCTGACTTTTCCAAGAAGAGTTTCACAAACCATGAAGAGGTCAAACAGGCCGCGTTGCACTGGTTATGGCAGTTGGAGGAAAAACACCTGTAGGCTGAGGTGGACAAGCTGTATGAGCATTGCCAGAGGGTGATTGATATTGGGGGACTCTATGTTGTTGAGTGGTACAGTTTTGTTCATCTGCGATTGCAAGTTCGTCTGTTTTCAGTTAGTCTAGGCTAGCCAAGTTACCGCGAGTAAATACGCGCCTACGAGTATTTGAACTCGCGCGCGAGTGTTCAGTACGTACGTGGCAGTGCGTCGATTTGTTTGAACTATGTACCTTAAATAAAGCTTAAGTAGATTAAAACAAACTGCTCGGGCTGCTGAGTTCCTTATGGCTAATCGATTAAATTTAATGCCCCTTTCCAAAACGCTCATCAGACAGGGTGTTACTCTTACCAATGACCGATGAGGAATTTAAAATTTATCGTAAATTGAATACTTTGTCTTGCCTCATGCTCCTGGCTCGGGGTTGTTACTTGCAGTAGTTAGTACGCTGCCACCTCTAAGCGAATGTGCGGAGAAGAATCCAATAAGACTAAAGTTAGCGCGAGCTGAGCCTATGAAATCTTCTTAGTAGATCTCTCGGATCTGAATGCTGCTTGAGAGTCAAGAAGTCTTCAACGGAACAAGATTTTATTATAGAAATGGGCGCTCCCAAAAGATTTTAGTACACAGTAACTAGCATTGTCCGCGTATTGTGCACATGTGCTTTTGTAAAATTACCAATGAAAAGTTAAACAATTATTTAAACGAAGGAGCCATCAGCTGTGCAGTAGCCGACCGGATTATAACTACAACTACAGTATAACCTGTCGGACTGAGCTTACCCCTGAAACTTTACAGCGAAAATTCTGAACTACTAAGAGTAGCTCGCTGCTGAAACCACTGCAAAATCGCGGAGAAGGAAAGTAGTGGTTTCTTCTAGAAGCATGAATGTACATGCAAGGTTCCTTGTTTGATTTGCACTGCATGGGGAATTTTTACAGTACATGTACTTTTGCGAACACTGGCCGCAATATTGAGTTGTTTTTATCTTGACAATCAAAGACTACTTATATTCTGAGGTACTGTCTCTCACAAAAACACGTGCGACACTTTAGGCATGCCCTGCGGCTATGTAAGTACATGCAAGTACTTCAATTCTAACAATTTAGCTCGTAGTTGGAAGAAGCAACGGTTAATAAACTATTTATTTATTCAAGTCCAACTGGAATTTGTCAGGGAGTAGTTAATCAACAGAAAACACATCATTTTTCGAGGCAATATCCTGCTTTCCATTTTTCAATCCCTTTGCAGACACCTGAGCAGCAGGTCTCTTTTCGAGTGGCGGATGCTCCGGTACGACCTGCAGGACGGTGCGCAACCGAGAACTTCGAAAACTATTTTTCATCCGGTTGCAGCATGGCAATTATCAAGTCACTAGCTCTATAATAATTCATATTATACTTACTTAAAAGACAAAACATTATTGAAACCAATAGAATCACGGATAGTTGACTCTGCAACATTGTCTGGCCTTGTCTCTTGTGCACGTACAATCGTATCGCATTCACCTAGAAAGTCTGAGGCTGTATTTTATAACGCTCTCAAGGCGGACCAAGAACCGTGGAGTGTGGGCCGAGGCACTTTCTAACCATAGACTAAGAATTGAGCGGCGTTTACATACAGTGCTGGCATTGAAGCACTTTGAACCATAGACTACACATGTAGGAACAGAGTTTACCTTTCATACGTCGATATAGCTATTAACTTTGCAGGCTGATGCGACCATATATGCTTCATCATTAAAAGTACTGCATCAGCAATAAGCATAACATCGCAGCGCAAAACTATGATTCCAGTATATCTGTGTATCTAAATGAGCAAATCATCGTCTTTTCTAGCGGAGAACATCACAATTTATCATCTGTACACTTACTTAAACCTGTCCACCGCTATACCTGTCTGACCCAGCTTGTTTATATCAACCTGTCCACCGCTAACCTGTCTGACCCAGCTAGTTTATATCAACCCGTCCACCGCTACCTGCCTGAACCAGCTTGTCTAGATCCACCTGTCCACCGCTAGCTGCCTGAACCAGCTTGTCTAGATCAACCTGTCCACCGCTAGCTGCCTGAACCAGCTTGTCTAGATCAACCTGTCCACCGCTACCTGCCTGAACCAGCTTGTCTAGATCAACCTGTCCACCGCTAGCTGCCTGAACCAGCTTGTCTAGATCAACCTGTCCACCGCTACCTGTCTGAACTAGCTTGTTTATATCAACCTGTCCACCGCTAACCTGTCTGACCCAGCTTGTTTATATCAACCTGTCCACCGCTAACCTGTCTGACCCAGCTTGTTTATATCAACCTGTCCACCGCTAACCTGTCTGACCCAGCTAGTTTATATCAACCCGTCCACCGCTACCTGCCTGAACCAGCTTGTCTAGATCAACCTGTCCACCGCTAGCTGCCTGAACCAGCTTGTCTAGATCAACCTGTCCACCGCTAGCTGCCTGAACCAGCTTGTCTAGATCAACCTGTCCACCGCTAGCTGCCTGAACCAGCTTGTCTAGATCAACCTGTCCACCGCTACCTGCCTGAACCAGCTTGTCTAGATCAACCTGTCCACCGCTAGCTGCCTGAACCAGCTTGTCTAGATCAACCTGTCCACCGCTACCTGTCTGAACTAGCTTGTTTATATCAACCTGTCCACCGCTAACCTGTCTGACCCAGCTTGTTTATATCAACCTGTCCACCGCTAACCTGTCTGACCCAGCTAGTTTATATCAACCCGTCCACCGCTACCTGCCTGAACCAGCTTGTCTAGATCCACCTGTCCACCGCTAGCTGCCTGAACCAGCTTGTCTAGATCAACCTGTCCACCGCTACCTGCCTGAACCAGCTTGTCTAGATCAACCTGTCCACCGCTACCTGCCTGAACCAGCTTGTCTAGATCCACCTGTCCACCGCTAGCTGCCTGAACCAGCTTGTCTAGATCAACCTGTCCACCGCTACCTGTCTGAACTAGCTTGTTTATATCAACCTGTCCACCGCTACCTGTCTGAACTAGCTTGTTTATATCAACCTGTCCACCGCTACCTGTCTGAACTAGCTTGTTTATATTAACCTGTCTGCTGCATGTACAACTAAACAAACCTGTCCACACCAACCTGTCCACTGACCCGGCATGTCTCATAAATTAGACTTTTGCAGCATAGAGACCAAAAGCAGAACAGCAGGCAGATCACCCAGCATCTGCAGGATGGGGGACACCCAGAAGTTTCAGCGCACACAAACAGATAAGTTCAAAATCCCACACATCCCACGGGTATAAACTGGGGCAGCAGCCCTCCCACCTCGCCCATGTGCGGTTCGATTCTCGTTGTTGTTGTTGGATTTTAGGGAGCGAAAATATGGGAGAATTCCCACCCCGGCTATCTAATTCTGCCTCAGTTACCCCCACTCCCCCCCCCCAATCGCCCAGAAAATCCATCAAAAACTGCTTCTGCCAGAAATTCTTCTTTGATATCCAGCAGCGATGCAGTGGCGAACTTGTGCATGTCCCCCCCACCAACACCAGCCCGCCTGCTCCCCTGGGAATTGCAGGGTTTCATGCCGGTTGCCACAGGCAGAAGTGCGCGCGATTTTATTGAGCGGCTTGAGCAGAATGAGCCGCTGAGCCGCATATGTGAGATATGGAAGGTTATCTCTGCTCTGGCAGCATCGATTGCAAGCCAAGAACAGGCGCCACTGAGAGGCCTGATGGAGAACATCCTGCTGTATGCATGACAAGATCATCACACCACTGTCTAACAGGATCATCACACCACTGTCTAACAGGATCATCACACTACTGTCTAACAGAATCATCACACTACTGTCTAACAGGATCATCACACCACTGTCTAATAGGATCATCACACTACTGTCTAACACGATCATCACACCACTGTCTAATAGGATCATCACACTACTGTCTAACAGGATCATCACAATACTGTCTAACAGGATCATCACACCACTGTCTAACAGGATCATCACACCACTGTCTAACGGGATCATCACACCACAGTCTAACAGGATCATCACACCACAGTCTAACAGGATCATCACACCACTGTCTAACAGGATCATCACACCACTGTCTAACAGGATCATCACACCACTGTCTAACAGGATCATCACACTACTGTCTAACAGGATCATCACACCACAGTCTTACAGGATCATCATGCAACTGTCTAACAGGATCATCACACTACTGTCTAACAGGATCATCACACCACAGTCTAACAGGATCATTACACCACTGTCTAACAGGATCATCACACCACTGTCTAACGGGATCATCACACCACTGTCTAACGGGATCATCACACCACTGTCTAACAGGATCATCACACCACTGTCTAACAGGATCATCACACTACTGTCTAACAGGATCATCACACCACAGTCTAACAGGATCATCACACCACTGTCTAACAGGATCATCACACCACTGTCTAACAGGATCATCACACCACTGTCTAACAGGATCATCACACCACTGTCTAACGGGATCATCACACCACTGTCTAACAGGATCATCACACCACTGTCTAACAGGATCATCACACTACTGTCTAACAGGATCATCACACCACAGTCTAACAGGATCATCACACCACTGTCTAACAGGATCATCACACCACTGTCTAACAGGATCATCACACCACTGTCTAACAGGATCATCACACCACTGTCTAATAGGATCATCATGCAACTGTCTAACAGGATCATCCCACCACAGTCTAACAGGATCATCACACCACTGTCTAACAGGATCATCACACCACTGTCTAACAGGATCATCACACTACTGTCTAACAGGATCATCACACCACTGTCTAATAGGATCATCATGCAACTGTCTAACAGGATCATCCCACCACAGTCTAACAGGATCATCACACCACTGTCTAATAGGATCATCACCCCACTGACAGTAACAACAACTAAATCAATGAATAAACTAATAAAGAAAAGCCACCGTACAAGAAAGTACTTTTAATGCATAAAAACATTACAGAATGTCTGTCAAGCAGTCCAAACATTTTACAGTGTGATTTACTTTGTTTACCAGGAAAAAGCTTCAACGCAGGAATCTAAATCGATGTTCGGTCAAAAAGTTCAGCCTCGAATTTGTTGAAGTTCGAGTCTCTTCCCAGTTGCAAGCATTAGAAATATGAATTATAATGCATCAAGTGAGCCATGCATTCTGTTGTCTACATGGTACAGCACGAGCTCTCTCTGCCGTCTTTGCTCTGCTGATTCCGCAGTCTCCGTTTGCTCGGCCGCAAAGCCAGTCTGATCGCCTCATCAAAGACTGACTTCACGTCCGATTGCAGCCGAGAGGAGCACTCCAGGTAGCAGGCGGCTCGGATCTCCTTGGCCAGGCTTTGGCCCTGTTGGATTGGGTGTTGGGGTAGAGCTGGGAGGTGGGTGTTGGGGTAGAGCTGGGAGGTGGGTGTTGGGGTAGAGATGATAGTGGATTGCTAGACTGATCAACTGTACAGCCGCCTCACCCTGGCGGCGGTGACTGGACTTTTCCCTTTTGCCCGCAGCCGGTCCAGTGTGGCCGAATCTTCTCGCAGATCCTTCTTGGTGCCAACCAGCAGGATGGGAGCCTTGGGCGCGTGCCGCTTGAGCTCGGGCACCCACTTGGAGCGGACGTTGTCACAGCTGACCGGGTTGTCCAGGGCGAAGCAGACAATCATGACATCGGTCTGGGGGTAGCTGAGCACTCTCAGCTGATCGTACTCCTCCTGACCTTCAGTGGGATAAAATAGGTCATAGAGCCTGGCTGCTAACATTTGGGGATTCTCATGATAATTTGGGGACTTTTAGGATAACTTGAGGATAATTAGGATGATTTGACAAATCTTGCGACGATTTACGTATTTGTAGGAGAATTTGAGGATTCTTGCGATAACCTGAGGATTCTTGGGATAATCTGAGGATTATTGGGATAATTTGAGGATTCTTGCGATAACCTGAGGATTCTTGGGATAATCTGAGGATTCTTGGGATAACCTGGGGATTCTTGGGATAACCTGAGGATTATTGGGATAACCTGAGTGTTCTTGGCATAACCTGAAAATTCTTGGGATAATCTGAGGATTCTTGGGATAATCCGAGGATTCTTGGACATTGTTGAGGGTGACGGGGATCAATTAAGGATTATAGGAAAAATTAGGTAACTTTCGGCATAATTTGGAGATTCTTGCGATAATTTAGGGATTTCTGGAGATTCTGAGGATTCTCAAGGCAAGAATTAGGACTTCATATGTGACTAAAAGAATAGCTATTAGACAATAAACCAATTAGTCTCATTCAATCCGATCTCACCTGCTGTGTCCCACAGGCAGAGGCTGACCGAGCGCTGCTGCACCATCACATTGGCGCTGTAGGTGTCAAACACGGTGGGGATGTACTCCTCCGGAAACTGGCCGGTTGCATAAGCAATTAGCAGGCAGGTTTTGCCCACGGCTCCATCGCCAATGACAACGCATTTGATTGACTGCATGCTGATGTTGGATGCTGGTTGAAGGGTTTGGACTGTGTGTGGGCGCCCTGTGCTGGCTCTGGTCCGCAGTGCCACCCATCAACTCAGTCAAGGGGAATATACTGTACAGGAAGGGCGGGGCAGCCACCTCATGCCTTCAGGATTGGCTCTCATTGGCTTTACCCCTTGCGAGCGAGCAAGCAGTGGTTAGGCACTTGAGTGCAGACAAGGACACCCGAAAGCAGAACTTGGAGTGCCAACACTTCTGCAAAACTCAACATTAAGTTTATACTAGCAATCTAGTGCCCCCCTTTGGGGCGCCCAAAAAGCAAGGAGCAAATATTATTCATGCAAATCCATTCAAAAAAGCACATTTTCTTGAGAACCAATTCCTTCTTCAGTTCTATGAATCACATTATTCGAGTAAATTTGTCATGCACAAAGATGCTTGCTATGAATCTCTTGCTTCTGAAAGTAACAAAAAGGCACAACAAAATAAAGCCCTCACAAAGATGACAGGCATTCCCGTTAGCTCGAAAGCATCCCCAGACCCCAAGGATCTTCCAAATAGCAAGCATCCCCCAGATAGCAAGCATCCCCCAGATAGCAAGCATCCCCCAGATAGCAAGCATCCCCCAGATAGCAAGCATCCCCCAGATAGCAAGCATCCCCTGATAGCAAGCATCCTCTGATAGCAAGCATCCCCTGATAGCAAGCATCCCCTGATAGCAAGCATCCTCTGATAGCAAGCATCCCCTGATAGCAAGCATCCCCCAGACAGCAAGCATCCCCTGATAGCAAGCATCCCCCAGACAGCAAGCATCCCCTGATAGCAAGCATCCCCCAGACAGCAAGCATCCCCTGATAGCAAGCATCCCCCAGACAGCAAGCATCCCCTGATAGCAAGCATCCCCTGATAGCAAGCACCCCCAGATAGCAAGCATCCCCTGATAGCAAGCATCCCCTGATAGCAAGCACCCCCAGATAGCAAGCATCCCCCAGATAGCAAGCATCCCCCAGATAGCAAGCATCCCCCAGATAGCAAGCATCCCCCAGATAGCAAGCATCCCCCAGATAGCAAGCATCCCCCAGATAGCAAGCATCCCCCAGATAGCAAGCATCCCTTGATAGCAAGCATCCCCCATTCCCCCAGATCCCCTCAGATCTCCCCAGATCTCCCCAGATCCCCTCAGATCTCCCCAGATCTCCCCAGATCTCCCCAGATCCTTCCAGATCTCCCCAGATCTCCCCAGATCTCCCCAGATCTCCCCAGATCCCCTCAGATCTCCCCAGATCCCCTCAGATCTCCCCAGATCCCCTCAGATCTCCCCAGATCCCCTCAGATCTCCCCAGATCCCCTCAGATCTCCCCAGATCCCCTCAGATCCCCCCAGATCCCCTCAGATCTCCCCAGATCTCCCCAGATCTCCCCAGATCCCCTCAGATCTCCCCAGATCTCCCCAGATCTCCCCAGATCCCCTCAGATCTCCCCAGATCTCCCCAGATCCTTCCAGATCCCTGAGCACATGCAAGCTCGCCAATATGTGTACAGCAGCCCTGACTTTCTAATCGCCAGGCATGTACACTCTCTGTGCCCGGGGCTGGCCCTCATGGTGTGAATCGCACGACAACCCCCGGCCACGAGCCCCTCAGGAGGCGCTTAGAGCTGCCCCGCAGTCAGCCTACAGTTGTCTGAAGAGGGGGGGGGGGTTGAGGAAGAATGATGATGCTGCTGGCTCTGGGCCTCCTTGGAGCTTGCAGAGCGGCTATGGTTACAATAGGCTATTAGGTCACCCGGGAAGCTCTCATCATTGTGTCCTGCGCCAGCTGGCGTCAGTGACTCCGTTTCCATTTCCATTCCTCCTCCTTTGGCTCTCCGATCTCTCTCCCAACGACCGCTAGAAGCGGAAAAGGACGCGACGATTTTCACTTCTCAGGGGAAACATCTTTGAAGTCTCGCATTTGCCGAAAATTGACTTTCTAGTGGAGGAGATTGAAACTTTTCTTTAATTTTAAACCTGTCTAGCTGCCTCCCTGTCTACCCTGTCTCCCTTGTCTCCCTGTCTACCCTGTCTCCCTGTCTACCCTGTCTCCCTGTCTCCCCTGTCTAGCTGCCTCCCTGTCTACCCTGTCTCCCCTGTCTCCCTATCTACCCTGTGTCCCTATCTACCCTGTGTCCCTGTCTACCCTGTCTACCCTGTGTCCCTGTCTACCCTGTCTACCCTGTCTCCCTGTCTACCCTGTCTCCCTGTCTCCCCTGTCTCCCTGTCTACCCTGTCTCTCTGTCTCCCTGTCCCCCACTCTCCCTGTCTCCCCTGTCTCCCTATCTACCCTGTCTACCCTGTCTCCCTGTCTACCCTGTCTCCCTATCTACCCTGTCTACCTGTCTCCCCTGTCTCCCTATCTACCCTATCTCCCTGTCTCCCCTGTCTCCCTGTCTACCCTGTCTCCCTGTCTACCCTGTCTCCCTGTCTACCCTGTCTCCCTGTCTACCCTGTCTCCCCTGTCTCCCTGTCTCCCCTGTCTCCCTATCTACCCTGTGTCCCTATCTACCCTGTGTCCCTGTCTACCCTGTCTACCCTGTCTCCCTGTCTACCCTGTCTCCCTGTCTACCCTGTCTCCCTGTCTCCCTGTCCCCCACTCTCCCTGTCTCCCCTGTCTCCCTATCTACCCTGTCTACCCTGTCTCCCTATCTACCCTGTCTACCTGTCTCCCCTGTCTCCCTGTCTCCCCTGTCTCCCTATCTACCCTGTGTCCCTATCTACCCTGTGTCCCTGTCTACCCTGTCTACCCTGTCTCCCTGTCTACCCTGTCTCCCTGTCTACCCTGTCTCCCTGTCCCCCACTCTCCCTATCTACACTGTCTACCCTGTCTCCCTGTCTACCCTGTCTCCCTATCTACCCTGTCTACCTGTCTCCCCTGTCTCCCTATCTACCCTATCTCCCTGTCTCCCCTGTCTCCCTGTCTACCCTGTCTCCCTGTCTACCCTGTCTCCCTGTCTACCCTGTCTCCCTGTCTACCCTGTCTCCCCTGTCTCCCTGTCTCCCCTGTCTCCCTATCTACCCTGTGTCCCTATCTACCCTGTGTCCCTGTCTACCCTGTCTACCCTGTCTCCCTGTCTACCCTGTCTCCCTGTCTACCCTGTCTCCCTGTCTCCCTGTCCCCCACTCTCCCTGTCTCCCCTGTCTCCCTATCTACCCTGTCTACCCTGTCTCCCTATCTACCCTGTCTACCTGTCTCCTCTGTCTCCCTGTCTCCCCTGTCTCCCTGTCTCCCCTGTCTACCTGTCTACCCTGTCTCCAGATCTACCCTGTCTCCTTGTCTCCCCTGTCTCCCTGTCTCCCTGTCTCCCTGTCCCCCACTCTCCCTGTCTACCCTGTCTCCCTGTCTACCCTGTCTCCCTATCTACCCTGTCTCCCTGTCTCCCCTGTCTCCCTGTCTCCCTGTCTCCTGTCTCCCTGTTTCTCACTCTCCCTGTCTACCCTGTCTCCCTATCTACCCTGTCTCCCTGTCTCCCCTGTCTCCCTGTCTCCCCTGTCTCCCTGTCTCCCTGTCTCCCTGTCTCCTGTCTCCTTGTCCCCCACTCTCCCTGTCTACCCTGTCTCCCTGTCTACCCTGTCTCCCTTTTCTGTCTCCTTCTCTACTCTTGATCCATTTCCTCCACTTCCACCTAGCGCTCCTCACCTACCCATATCCAACTCCCTGTCTCCCCTGTCTCCCAATGCATCGCGGTTTCTGTCCCACTCCAAAGCTCTCTCACTCCGACCCCAAAGTAGCCGACACCAGGAGGCCTGGATAGCGGACACTGGGCTGAAGGGCCACTCCACGTTGCACGCACAGCAAGGCAGACTGGAAGTGGAAAGAGCACTTCTTTTGGCCGGGCTCCAACTCTGCATGCTACAGCTGCTGCGCTGCATAAAACCGCAGCAGCGGCACTGCTGTTCCCCTATTTGTGGCCAATTCGCATTGATGGTGGCGGTCGAATTCCGACTCGCTCGCTCATTGTGTAGCTATAACAGGAAATAGTGCTGCGGAATCTGTGGCCGAGCCATGGAGACCTTGAGCCAGAATCTGGACTGGCATTTTCATACACTGCGCGCTGTTGGTTTTCAATTTAAAACCTGTTTTTTAATTGAACCAATGTTTGTAGGCGTTTAGCCAGGTATGCAATGGAGCCCCTGGTGCTGGCGGCCCTGGTGCTAAAGCCCCTGGTGCTAAAGCCCCTGGTGCTAAAGCCCCTGGTGCTAAAGCCCCTGGTGCTAAAGCCCCTGGTGCTAAAGCCCCTGGTGCTAAAGCCCCTGGTGCTAAAGCCCCTGGTGCTAAAGCCCCTGGTGCTAAAGCCCCTGGTGCTAAAGCCCCTGGTGCTAAAGCCCCTGGTGCTAAAGCCCCTGGTGCTAAAGCCCCTGGTGCTAAAGCCCCTGGTGCTAAAGCCCCTGGTGCTAAAGCCCCTGGTGCTAAAGCCCCTGGTGCTAAAGCCCCTGGTGCTAAAGCCCCTGGTGCTGGCGCCCCTGGTGCTAAAGCCCCTGGTGCTAAAGCCCCTGGTGCTAAAGCCCCTTGGTGCTAAAGCCCCTGGTGCTAAAGCCCCTGGTGCTAAAGCCCCTGGTGCTAAAGCCCCTGGTGCTAAAGCCACCTGGTGCTAAAGCCCCTGGTGCTAAAGCCCCTGGTGCTAAAGCCCCTGGTGCTAAAGGTTCTGTATGCATCGCAATGTGTAATTCCAAATTCTAGTTAACGGCCTCCTTGACCTCTATTAATTCACTCGATCATTATTCATGTGAAATGCGACAATTTGAACTGCTTGTTGGACAAATGAGGGCAGGGTGGTTCTGCCTGCGCGGACTGCAAAAAGCCGTGTAGTTTTGAGTACCGCTTTGACTGCTTGATGCATGGGACAGATGGGCTTTTAAAATGCATATAGCTATAGTTAATTTGTCTGGAATGATAATCCACTTCGCTGCTAATATTGCGTTCATGCAGACTACATATCTTGCAGGGAATCTGCAAATTCGGTTAAATTGACCTTAACTGACCCCGATCCTATCCCTGGTCTGTTCCGCTGCTTCCCCAGCCTCGAATTCCCGCAAAATTTCCTCACCAGGGGTTTGGGATTTGCTGGGATCTGTATTAAGCAATTGGAGGGAGGGAGAGATAAATACAGGAAGGATATTGGGGAGTTCGGTTTCGGGAAACTGTCATACACGCTATAGGCAGGACTGTGTGAATTTTTAGTGCTTTCTATTCTCTATACTATATATATTTTTTTTCATGGAGGTCTCGCTCACCAAGACCTAAATATATCTGAGATAGTGACTGGCTTAGCTGCCACCAGGCATCTATCTATCTATCTATCTATCTATCTATCTATCTATCTATCTATCTATCTATCTATCTATCTATCTATCTATCTATCTATCTATCTATCTATCTATCTATCTATCTATCTATCTATCTATCTATCTATCTATCTATCTATCTATCTATCTATCTATCTATCTATCTATCTATCTATCTATCTATCTATCTATCTATCTATCTATCTATCTATCTATCTATCTATCTATCTATCTATCTATCTATCTATCTATCTATCTATCTATCTATCTATCTATCTATCTATCTATCTATCTATCTATCTATCTATCTATCTATCTATCTATCTATCTATCTATCTATCTATCTATCTATCTATCTATCTATCTATCTATCTATCTATCTATCTATCTATCTATCTATCTATCTATCTATCTATCTATCTATCTATCTATCTATCTATCTATCTATCTATCTATCTATCTATCTATCTATCTATCTATCTATCTATCTATCTATCTATCTATCTATCTATCTATCTATCTATCTATCTATCTATCTATCTATCTATCTATCTATCTATCTATCTATCTATCTATCTATCTATCTATCTATCTATCTATCTATCTATCTATCTATCTATCTATCTATCTATCTATCTATCTATCTATCTATTAAGCAAAGGATTGAAAGCCGGAACTCCGAGGATGAGTCAGTTTTAGTCTCATTTTAATAAAATACTTTTGACACAGAATTGTCAAGTTTATTTAGCTACAGCTCTGAAACGAGCCCACAACAGTTAAAAAGGCACACGCTATTAATACAATTATCAAGTTATTAGCATGGACTATAAAAAGTTATAATCTGCGCGCACACAAAAATAACTACAAATAACTTTAACAGATTTCAACAAATATTTCCTTTGCACTAGAATGCTTTGATACACTACTTGCAGTAGCATTAAGAAAACAAAAGCAGTGACTTCGGACCCGAGTTCCATCCTGGAATCCAACTGGTCCATCAGTAAATCCCAGCAGGGTGCCGTCCAATCAGGGCGCGTCTGAATTCCTCCGATTGGTCGAGCAGGTCGCGACGGTAGCGCCGAAAATCGGCGCCAAAATTGGCGTCGGCCAGGCCGGCAGCCAGCAGGCGGTTGTGGCGCCGCGCCTCCAGGCTGAACAGCGGCGACTTCAGGGTGTACCTGGGGTTTTAGCGGGGGTTTGGCCAAAACCATGAGAGAATTGTTGCTGACATGGTTGCAAGCACCGTAAGCATTATGACCGAAACATCACTCCTTATGACCAAAATATTGCTATGACCGAAAAAGAATTATGACCGAAATATTGCTATGACCGAAAAAGCATTATGACCGAAATATTGCTATGACCGAAGTATTTCTATGACCGAAGTATTGCTATGACCGAAGTATTGCTATGACCGAAATATTGCTATGACCGAAGTTTTGCTATGACCGAAATGTCATTAGGACCGAAATAGCTCAGCTGCAGGGTGGTCCGTAGACACAGCGTGGAGGCAAGTGTCGCCCATTCCGCTAGGAACCTAAAATGTCATTATGACCGAATTTTCATTATGACCGAAACATCATGACCGAACTTTAAGGAGACCAGAAGTTAACTGAGTAAACAAAGATAAGTCGCTAAAACACTTTATGCGAAATTTAACAAGCTTTTTCCAATTTACATTTTTTGTTCATTTTCCAGCAGATAAAATCGCTACTTAAAGTAGCAATGTAAGCATCATGCCGCTAATGACTCACCACTTGTCCCTAGGCGGGCCGGTCCTCTCCAGCTCCAGCTGCCGCTGAGCGTCCATCAGCAGGGACTCATCGAATCGCACTCCATCCAGATGATGCCTGGCCGCCTCAGTGGTCACCGGGGAGGGCGACAGGCAGTGCAGGACGGCTGCAATGGAAAGGACAGGTGGCCTCTGAATGTCCCGGATTAAGGACCACTTGACGCAAAGTTAAGGTGACGCAGGCCAGGTGAACTCCCTTCCCCTGACAATTTTTTTGCTTCGCCAGAACGGAGCAAAACTTCTTCTCAAACAAGAATCAAGTCGCCAGCCGACTGGACTGTCGAGATATTCAAGGATTCCGCCTTAAGGTCGGATTTTTTCCATAAGCGCCAATCAGCACTGCACTTCAGTGCAGCCTTGCCAAGCCTCCAAATTTCATCAGCACGCCGACCACATGTGTCTGCATCAGTTCTGACTTCGTTGGTCACTGGCCTTTACCCGGACGGAGCTTCTGGACCTTCAACAGGTGGCACCAGGTGACTATGAACACCCTGATGCGAATTTCTCCAATTTTCGCTGATCAAGCCTCGACAGTGGGCAAAAATCAACTGCTGGACATCCTCAGCTGGACTCTCAAGCATTCCGTCAGCACCCCGACGCCTTAGGGTCCCCCTTGGTAGTTTGAGGGGCGAAAAATGGCTTGGTATTCCTACTGATAGCAGGTTAAAGCCTTAACCGATTATGTATACACCCACACCTATTGTGGAGTTTCTGTGGCACAAAGCCAGTACAAGTTTCTACGCTAGTATAAAACTATCGAATATAGAATGCTTTTTTGAAGGCAAGCATTCCTGAATACGCGTAAGCAAGCCAGCCATCAAATAATTTTGCAATATTTACGAGTGTTACGTCCTGACACAACGGTAACTTCTAGTGGTCCTTGATCCGTATCATCTGTGTTTTATTAACCACTCTTCACTGGGATTTCATGGTTCTATCACCCCCAATGTTCCCTTTCTCTCTTCAAATCTTCCCATTATGATTCTGCTTCCAACTGTCTAAACTCAGTGACTCTCACCATGCTGGTGCCGGACACTGTCCGGTCTGTCCAGCCATACCCGGCCGGAGGCGTCGGCGGGCCAACCAAATGGCTCTTCATCGCAGAGGTGCGGCCCACGGCCGCCGAGGAACCAGCGGTCGCCAGCCGTTGGCAGCAGGTCGTCGCCGCGGTGCCACTTCGGGCGGCCTCCGCTCAGGAGCTGCGGATGGCGGCCAGCGGATTCGGCCACCTCCGCCGCTTTGGCCGCCACCTCAGCTGGCGTTGGGGCGCCGCCACCTCCAAGTTTTGGCGCCGCAGGTGGTGCCAGCCAGCGGCCGCTGAGGCCCTCGGTGGAGCGCCGATGCCGACGATTCAATGGCGATTTGTGGCGCGTCAGCACGCGCGGTACCGGCGATTTCAGAGTCAGGTCGGAGCTGGTGAGCAGCTTGCCCGAGTGCTCACTGCCGGTACAAGAGGTAAAATTTGCTTCGAAGCTTTTATGAGAGAAAAGAAAAATTATGAAAAAACAACTTACACAATTTCATTCTTTTTGCCGCGAAGGTAGAAATCTTCGCCGACTGAGTAATCCATCTGAAAATGATTTATCGATTAAATAACTTAAAACTAATATGCAGTACCGCTTAACAAATTTCAAATGATTACTAATTTAAATATAGCTAGAAGAACTTTTAATTTAACGATTTTAAGAACAGAAAAAAAGCTTAAGATATCAGAGAAAAAATAAAAGGCAAACATAATCACCTGGTTTAATTTATGATCTAGCTAAATTACTATTGCGATAAAGTTGACTTTAATTCCAATATTAGTTTAAAAAGACATTCAATATTACCTCGCAAATTGTTAAAAGTGGATAATCTAAAGAAATATTGCGCAAAATTGAAAGATAGATTACTTAAATTACTTAAATAAAAAAATAATAAAGTTAAATACACTATAAAAAGCGATAAAAATGATGTATAAAATGAAGGCGTAGTTTTTTATTTAAATCTACGCGAAGAAATTATATTCAATAGTGACATTTATTGGAAATTGCTTCTTTTAATAGAGTAACATAAAAATATTTTAACTAATTAACGTAACTTGTGACGCTAAGATTTAAATTTTTAGTCTACTATCAAATGTATTACGGTTATTTTTGTTTTACACAGTCTGCATTATTCAAGTGTGTCAGATTTAAGCTCCGGGCTCCGAGGAATTTCTTATCGGCGTGGTTCCCACAGCACCCAGACTCTCGATCACATTAATAAAATTCTGAACTGACTAATGGTGCACGCATTTGCCTGGGAGAAATTTTGTATAATGTTTTGTAGAAAGAAACCATATCCAGAGGATTAAGATACTATACATATGTAGTTCTGACGATGAGAGTTGTGGACAGAGAGCCTCAATTGCTATTATATAGTAGGGTTACATAGGTTTTTTTAGAAGTTTTACATGTACACGCGTATGTATTTATGCCACATTCATTTTCAGACTAAGAATGTAACATCATGCATAAGTGCATTTTGTTCACTCAGGTGACATCTACATATGTACTTTACGAGCCATAATATAATTACCGCCGTATTTTGCTCGATATCACTTTTATACTTTTGTTCATGAAGTCTCATATTTCCTTTTCGTTTGTTTATTTGCTTGAGTGAATTACGTTTTGTTTTCCTTTATAATTTGTCCAAAAAATAATCCGATGGCAAATTGATATTATTGGTTTTATTTCAGCGACTGAGTATACATGTAGTTAAGTTTGGTTTTCAACATTGTGATTTAGATGTACGAGGGCTGCTTAATAAGTTCGCGGAAAAACATACTTATAGTTATCGCACAGTCGTGAAATTTTACACACACTTAGCCCAACCTAATGGCACTTCTCAACATAGTCCCCAGCCAGATCAACGCATTTCTTCATCCGATGAAACCACGCCGCAAAGCAGTCCCTCAATTCCGCCTTTGTGACGGCTTCCAGCTCCGCATTCAACGCCTGTTCCAGCTCCTCACGAGTGTCGAAGCGCTTCCCCTTCAGATTTTTCTTGATCTTCGGAAAGAGAAAGAAGTCTGCAGGCGCGAGGTCGGGCGAGTAGGCCGGATGCGGCAGCAGAGTCAGCTCAGTTGATGCCAAGAACTGCTGCGTGACACTGGCTCTGTGAGCGGGCGCGTTGTCGTGGTGCAGGAAAATGCCGCGATCTCTGGTCTTTGGCCGCTCTCGACGCAGGAATTCCAGCACCTGCGGCAGGCAGACACTGGAGTACCAGCTGCCAGTCACCGTGGCTCCCTCCTCGAGCAGAACGGGCGGCAGAATTCCGCACCGACGGAAAAACACCGCAGCCATCACTTTGCCGACGCTTCGCTCGCGACGAAATTTCAAGGGCGAATCCTCCTCAAAGGCGACCCACTGCTTGCTCTGTACTTTTGTCTCGGGATCATAAAAGTACACCCACGTTTCATCACCTGTGAGGATGCCGTCCACCAAATTTGAGGCGCCTGCGTCGAACTTGTCGAGCATGAAATTCGCAAAATCCACGCGGGCCTGCATCTGAGCCGGCTTCAGTTGATGAGGGACCCAGCGAGCTGACACCTTCCTCATGCCGAGGTGATCGTGCAAGATAGTAATGACGCTTGAATCCGAAATCCCGACATGTTTTTCGATTTCCCGAATCGTCACTCGGCGGTCTGCATCGAGCAGCTTTCGGACACTGGCCACAGTCGTGTCCGAGATGGACGAATTTGGACGGCCTTCACGTTCATCATCGTCCAGCTCCAGACAGCCGGAGCGGAATCGACCGAACCACTTGTACACCATCGTCTGGGATGGGGCTTCACTCTCAAGGGCCTTTTGAAGCGTCTGCAAGCATTCAGAGGCAGACAGGCCAAGCCGGAATTGGACCAGAATTGCGACTCGCCTGTCGCGCTCAGTCAGGCGCAGCACTGGAGCGGGGGTTTCATCACTTCTTCGGCCACTGCGTCGCAACATTTTGGCCAAACTGGCTGAAAATTTGTGTGAAAGGTGCCAATATCTGAAGGAAAAAGTTCATAAAATTTCGTTTGATTCGCTTGAAGATAAGTTTGGTTTTCCGCGAACTTATTAAGCAGCCTTCGTATTGTTAACACAAACAAAAAATACATTGTCAGCCATGCAGTCTAGCAAGTCAAAAAATGGCAAAGATAATCTCACAAGGCGGGTTTCAGGGCTGGCTGGGCGCGAAGGTAGGCCGCACCGCCGGCAGTGTCCGGGGCGCCGGCGTCAGCAGTGCACCGGTACGGTCCCCGCTGGTTATAGGATACCTGCAGCATCAGCAACAGCACCTCCTGCACCGGCTGCGGGCAGTAGCTCTAGGATGATGTGGCCTGCTATAGCGGAGTCGCCGATGACGCAACAGTTCACTTGGACAGGCCGGTGCGGTGGTAGAGTCATTGGTGACTCGCTTGTAGCCGATCTTGAAGGCCGCGCGCAGCAGGCCAGCGTGCGCCGCATCGACCTGCTGTTCGAGCAATTCCGTCAGAGTCCAGGTCTCGGATTTGGTACTTGGCTGCGCCGACGATCTCGCCCTGTTGTTCTCGACCGTCGACGGCGCCCAGCGCTAGCTGGACCGGCTGGTGGGCATTGTGGCGAGCGTCGGCCTGGTGGTCAACACGCAGACGAAGACCGTCGTGCTCTGCGTGCCAGACGGCATCGAGGCTGTGATTTTCTATCGAGGCATTGACGGGCAGGTGACAAAGCTTCCGAACTGTCAGCAGTTTGTCTCGGTGGTCTGGTGCCTTACGTTCGCAAGGACTTGCCTGGGCTGCCTTCCGTTCCGTGAGGGCTGTCCTGCACTCCGAGGCCCTGCCTGACCGCCAGAGGGCGACGTTGTTCCAGGCGGTGATCGAGACCCTCCTGTTGTACATGTTTTGAACTTTAGTTTAAATTGTGCATTATCAAATTAATGTAGCTCGTATAAGCATATGTACATACATGCGCAGGCCTCTATCTTATCTTGCATGACTGGTGGGTGTTTCTACATGTATATCTTCGCTCAATTTGGCCTGTTCCATGCAGCAGAAAGCGACTCCTCTTTCTAATTGAAAAACAATTGTAATCAAAAAGTATACCTGTATAGGACTAGGTGAGTTATTTTAGCTGAAGAATAACCTTAGCTTGTTTTGTTTATCCTTAATCGGAGCTCCCAGCCAGTTGATTATAAATACAGGAATACGCTCCCATCCAATTCAGGTGTACCGAATTCGTACTCTACCTAGCATGGACACCAGCGTGTACGATCCGAAAGCCAAGGATTTGCAGCCGCCGCCACCGCCGCCGCCACCGCCGCCGCCTCCATACAGCGAAACGCCCGGAGGAACTGGCGTTGTGAACCCAAGCTATGCTCACGACACTCCGAACCTGACCACTGAGGAGGAGACAGTCGTGCACGTCGGATTCACAGTTCGCAATCTGGACGAAGCCTCTGTTAGGCGCGGCTTCATTCGCAAAGTCTACCTGATTCTTACTGCCCAGCTGGCGTTCACCTTCGGCTGCGTGTTGCTGACAGCTCTGTGGGCGCCCGTAGCCGAGGCGATTCGCAGCAATTTGTGGATTTTCTACGCCTCTTTGGCCGTGTTCACTGCGGTGTACATCGGCCTGATGTGCTCCACCAGGCTGCGCCGGGAGACTCCTGGCAATATGATAGCTCTGTTTATTTTCACGCTGGCCATGACTGCCATGGCGTCGACTTTGGTGAGTGTTTTGTCTGTATGAAGATATATGTAGCGTTCTGATGATGCCGGGGAGGGGGGGGGCAGAGCAGGCCAGAGGTAGATTCTTGTGCCTCAATCAGTGGTTTGATTCTGTGCGCGGTCCCTGTCTCTTGGTTGGCGCTCCTGTCTCTTGGTTGGCGCTCCTGTCTCTTGGTTGGCGCCCCTGTCTCGTGGTTGGCGCCCCTGTCTCTTGGTTGGCGCTCCTGTCTCTTGGTTGGCGCTCCTGTCTCTTGGTTGGTGCTTCTGTCTCTTGGTTGGCGCCCCTGTCTCTTGGTTGGCGCCCCTGTCTCTTGGTTGGTGACCCTGTCTCTTGGTTGGCGCCCCTGTCTCTTGGTTGGCGCCCCTGTCTCTTGGTTGGCGCTCCTGTCTCTTGGTTGGCGCCCGTCTCTTGGTTGTCTCCTCTGTCTCTTGGTTGGCGCCCCTATCTCTTGGTTGGCGCCCCTGTCTCTTGGTTGGTGACCCTGTCTCTTGGTTGGCGCCCCTGTCTCTTGGTTGGCGCTCCTGTCTCTTGGTTGGTGCTTCTGTCTCTTGGTTGGCGCTCCTGTCTCTTGGTTGGCGCCCGTCTCTTGGTTGTCTCCTCTGTCTCTTGGTTGGCGCCCCTATCTCTTGGTTGGTGACCCTGTCTCTTGGTTGGCGCCCCTGTCTCTTGGTTGGCGCTCCTGTCTCTTGGTTGGCGCTCCTGTTCAGCTAGGGTGCTCACAGCATTCTTGCAAATACATGTATTTATTATATTATGATTCACGAGAGAGATTAATCTCGTAAGCAGAAAACGCCTGTGCCCCCCCCCCCCCAACGGTTGGTGAAATGTTTTTACTCCTGCACTTTTAATTCCCGTACGTAAAGCATCAAAAAGCACACGAAATGCCATCGTGCAGTCATATCCTAACTGGTACTTTTACCGTTTCGCCTGTAGCTCTGTGACTTTCGTCAGTTTAAAGTGTTCGTATCTTATCTGAGCAGCGGGGAAAGTTTCTACTGATAAGAATGAAACGGCCATCGAGGTGTGACACGGGCAGAAATAAAGTAATTCAGTCAGACAGGCGAGAAGAAAAGCTCAAAATCGAATATAGATTCCTGTGAAGTAGCCTCTTTCCCAATTGTACTCGTAGTTAGTTAGTCGCTTGCACACGAACACTCTTACAGGGTGTAGAGCGGCCCTGGCTCTCATCGTCGGGCATGTTCACTCTATGTGCCTAAGAAGTTGACCAGAATTCTACTGAAGTCGTCCCTTGAAGCCACCCCCCCCCTAAGGCACAGAGTGCCCCGGGTGTGCAGACAGGAAGCAAGCTGTACTCGTACGATACATCTTGCGTGAACGTCTGTCTGCGTATGCATCCGTGTGATTGTATGGTCAGGAGTCAGCGTTGTTAACAGGACTGCTTGCCTTCTCCCTGGCTGAAGGTCGAGTGTCATTTAAGATCTGAAAACGGCCTGTCAAAGTATAGACGTACAGAGTCGTAACCCTAAGTCACTTCTCTCAATTGCACAGAATTCCTTCCTTGACGAAATCATCGTAGTACATTTCTATGAAAATGTTTGGCTTTCTCAAAAGATTCTGATTTATCAATGAATGACGTACATGTGCAAGTGCAAGTAGTGGCCTGTAGGCCTTTTGACACTTACATGTAGATCGAGTTACCCTGCCTGACAAAGTTGCATGTGCCGCATCTCATTTAATGCAGATTGAATCTGAATTTTAATTTCACACAGCGCATTTCAATACCCACAAAAACCAGGCAGCATTTACCTCTAGCAACGCTGTCCTGGTGTCCGTTGGCATCACCGGAGCCGTTTGCGTCGGTGTCACGCTGTTCGTCCTGCAGAGCCGAGTCGAGTTCTCTCTGCTCGCCAGCCTAATCTACTCCACAGGCCTTGTGTTCGCTATGTTTGGCGTCTCGTGTCTCATAACTATTCTGGTGTACAGGAGCAGCTTGGATCCGGTGACAACCAGGATACTTGACTGCGTCTATGGCGGTTTGATCGCGCTGCTTCTGGTTGTATGTCTGGTTGCCGATACGCATCACGTGATTGGCAATTCGAACTACGGACTGTCCGAAGAGGAGTACGTGTTCGGCGCTCTGCAACTGTACATCGACGTTGTGCTCGTGCTCATGATCTTTCTGGGAATCAGGGGCGGTCGTTAACAATTTGAACTTTTATTAAGCTTGAATCAGTGTTTTTTCTACATTATTAAAATTATGGTACTATGGGACATTGGTAAATTTACATATATTCTACAGAGATTATTGATCCGTTAAAATCGGCCGGATTGAAAGATTTTTGTCATAACGTGCATATGTAAAGACCACTGTAGGTACATTCAGATCCTTTAATTAGAGCCGATCTACCAGCCTGCATGTACATGTACATGTACTTGTAATTTTGAATGAATTACATGTACTCAAGGACGAACTACTTAAGTACGTGTGTGCGTCCTCAGATTATAATCGAAATGAAATCTACTGCTAGAAACATTTGTAATTTAAAATGTAACTGAAAAATGAATGCTTAACCCGCATAGCAAAATTACGTATCCAATTGAAAGTGGGACGTCTCCGATACGTAACTTTTTTGGTTGCAGGAACGTCCTTGATACGCATCCAATTTTTATGATCCTCTACATCGTTTCTACAAAAATGGTGAACAGATAATGCTTGTAATTTTATTGATTATTTATTCCACCATTTTTGTAGAAACGAGCTTAGCTAGGATCATAAAAATTGGATGCGTATCAAGGACGTTCCTGCAACCAAAAAAGTTACGTATCGGAGACGTCCCACTTTCAATTGGATACGTAATTTTGCTATGCGGGTAAGCATAGTGGTCGCGTCATATAGGCTTTACATAATGAAAATGCCGCGCATATTATTACTTTTTGAGGGCCAAAAGTACAATATTATTGGCTTCTTAGTCACAATTAGGAAGTTGGTCACTTGGTCTCTGGTCACTTATAGGATAATTTAACTTATTCACAATTGATGATGTATATTGACTGATAGGGCTAGAATGAGCTTTATCCGATGTACTTTACTGGATTATAATTTACAGTTGAGGGATAGTTGAGAGTTTTCTATTAAAAATTCCGCGTAATGAAAATGCAAATGCCATGCATATTATTATGTAGTGAAACTACAACTTAACTTTGATTTGAATTGAATTGCATATATTTTATGAGTTAACGACGAGAAGGCTTGGGGCGAGAAACTTAACTGCGAGAAAGAACTGAAAAGGAAATTAGTGTATGGTAATTTATGACAACTGAGTTGCAAATAAAAAGTACAACAAAATACCCATACGACTCCCCCCTCCAATTGCGGAGCACGGGGAAAAGAGACTGTAACTGAATTATAAAATGGTGGAATGGCTTATATTATTGAAACGAAGCGGTTATACAGTTGAAATACGAGCTAAATTTTATATGAAGGGTTGAACATTGAGAAATATTGAGAACATTGGAACAGCAGTCAGTAGACGTTATACATTACAAGGTTAATAATAAATGTAATCATTATGGTGTCGGAATTGGACTCGGCGGCCGCTAGAGGTCGCTCTAGGAGGTGATGAGTCCATCGGTTCCTCTGGTTTGGCGGCTTTTTCCGGCAGCGAGTTCGCGGCCGGCTGAACAGCCGACTTCGGAAGCGAAAGTCGCGCCGGCTTGAGGCGATCGATAGAGACAGATTCGGTGTTGCCTGGACGGTAGGAAAATAACGAAGAACTTTGTCAGTTCGCTGTTTCACGCGATACGGCCCTGAGTACGGCGCCTCGAGCGGCGACCGCACGCGATCGACCCGAACCCAGACGAATTCAGCCATTTCCAGGTCCTTGGGTACTAGCTCCGTGGTTCGTGCGTCTTCGCGTGTGGACTTGGTAACTCTGTCAGCATTTCCAGCAGCCGCGTGTCCGAATGTCCGTTGGGGCGAGTGGTTCAGAAGTTAGAATGCGCGGAACCATCGGAAGCTCGCCGGTAACCCTGGTGACAAGAGTAATTACCATAATTACTTTTTGAGGGCCAAAATTATGTTTCGCTAATTAGTCACTGCACTAGGAATTAAGTTGGTCGTCACTTGTTGGTCACTTAGGATAATTAAATTAATTCATTGATGATGTATTATGACTGATAGGGCTAGAAATGGGCTTTATTTGGTTTACTGTACGTAATTATACATTTACAGTTGAGTGATATTTAAGAGTTTCCTTAAAAAATCCTTAGCCACTAAATCACAAGCTTATACTTACAGTTCACTCGCTGTTTATTCGCAGAGTCAGACCACCCGAAAGAGACTTAATAGCTCTATTCTCGGTTGGATAAGATAAAGTTTCAGGCTTAAGGACTATTTTATACGAGTCTCTTTTCCCAGTAGTTCCTGTTGTTGTCATTGCGACACATGGCCTTTCAATAGATAATACAGAATTTTTTCGTAACTAACGACATTAAAACGCAAAGTTTACTGACAAAAGTAACGGACTACTATTCAAATTGTACAATTTCCTTCTCATTTTGTTTCTTAGAAAATTTCTATTAGTCATCCTTGCCTGAGCTAAATTAAAGCAATTAGAAATATTCAAATTATCAAATTTAACCTTATGACAACATTTGCAAAAGATATTGAAATTAATGTAAGTATTTTAATTGCTTATCGCTTTTGCAAGACAACTTATTATTACTAAAGTAGGCCTTTACTAAAGCAAGTATAAGTATCAACATCAAGTAGGCCTATTTTTCTTAATTTTAACAGTTTGACAGTTATACTTCCATTTTTAGGATCTGTATAATTCGATAAAATTTATTGTTTAGTGTTTTTTTGTTGTGTATTTGCTATTTATGGTTTTAAATAGGGTAGATTAGCTCATTAAATTAACAGTAGGGCTGTATTTTCTTTATTTTCTTACTTTTTTGACAATAATTTTCACATTTCTACACTACAGTTGTACTGTACTAAACTGCAACTCAAATAGTTCCAATTTGGAAGGTGTGCATAAGTACTCTGTTAAAATCTGCAATGTCTAACTGTAACTCCTTACTATTTTGATTTAATTTGATGAGGAATTTTAAAAGCCTAGGCCCCAGGATGGAATTCTTGCACAAAAGTTGTTATGCATTTGTGCGCGCTCTTAAAGAAGGTGTGTGCGTACTACATTATATGCACTTGCGCAAGAAGCTGTTTGCCGCAGAATCACAGATAGGATTTGACTTTTACATGCATTCAACATGGTTAAGTGCCATATGGTGTATGTGCACTCAAGTTCTCCTACTTTTCATAGTCTAAAAGGTTGTTTTTATGCCAGAAATTTAAAACAAAAGTAAAACAAATTATAATAGTTTTTAGCAAAAACAGTTACTTTAAAGTTAGTGAAATTTTCTCTAAAAAATAGTGTTCAAGCTACTTTACACTTAAACTACAACTTTTTAATTTATGTTGGCATAGAATTAAAAAACTAAAAATTACATTTTTAGCGCATGGGCAAAGATCTGCATTATGACTTATTTTTACAGCTGGCTTGCGCACTTGCGCGCTACTCCAAAAATGTGTGCGCGTGTTTTCCTAGGGCCTACCCCCTAGGAAAGTTAAAGTTCAAAATTGTACTTTGAAAATTTGCCATAATGGAAGGGCATCTAATAAAACAACTAAATTAAACTGCAACAAAACAAAAACATGTCACAATAAAATTAGTCTTTATAAAGTTTGTTGTTTTTCTTTTTAACTTTCCTCTAAAACAAAAAACTTTTCAGCAAAGCTTCAAATAAATTTTTTGCTAAAATGGTTAGCTTTAGACAAAATGGTTCTTGCAAAAGTATTTTTCGTCATTATTGACTTTTACCAAAGTTGGTTGAAAACCTCTCGCAGCCTCACCCTATTGGCTTTCCTACCTATTTATCTTTTTTTAGCACTATCTAATAACATATTGAACTAAATTCCTCCCTTAGCTCCTAAAGTATAGCAGTCTTAGTATATGGTGGTCTTGGTCTTACACCCTTTTGTGCCTATGTATCAAATATATAGTCTATATTAGACTTTTAATTTAGGTTAAATATAAAAAACTAAAGAATTAAAGATGCATTAAAGATCTATATTAAAAATATAATAATAATATAGGCATAACTTACTTGACTTAGTTGCAGGGGGTCTAGGTATCTAGATATAGTAAAGAGTTGTACATCCATTTTACTAACCCTTGACAAATAATATATATATATATATATTATATGTTTATATATATAGATATAGCTATAGAGAATTTAGTATATAGTTTAGATTTTGTTATATAAATTTGATATTATGCTTTATATTATATTATAAAATATACAAATATATATATATTTTATTATTATAGAAAGTATAATGTAGGACTTATTTCAAATACAAGGGGTGTCCAAAAAGTGGTGATACTTTTAACCGTAGCTCTTGTTCTATAGCTTCCTGTGATTTAAAATTTTATGAATTGATAGCGGCAAATCTCTTCTACAGACTGCTTTTTGAATTTTAAAAATTGATACCAGAGAACAAAAGTTATACCCATGAAAGTAACAGTACCTGTATCATAGAGTTACACAAATTATAGGCTGAGCTTCACGAGATCCATGCCGAGTAAGCTTTGATGAATTGTTGATTTCGGCTTGTCCAACCTGTCAGCGATCTCTCTAATGGTCATTCGGGAGTCCTCGTCAAGAAGATTCAGAATGGAGTCTGCCAGTACATCAGGTCAATGAACGTATGGCCACCCCGTCCAATGCTGATCTGCCAGGTCAGTCCTTCCCTTGCTGAACTGTTCCATCCATCGATAAACTGTCATTTTGCTGACCACAGAGGATCCATGCGCAGAGCAAAGTTTTGCGTGAATTTCTGAGGCACTATGGCCAGCACCCCAAAGAGTGAAGATAGTACTTTGCTGAGCAACAACTGAGTGCACATCCATGTGTGTTGTCGAGTATGGGCAATGAAATCAGTTGCAAAATGCAAGCTCCTCTGTTTGCAAGTAAAGTAATGAATTTAATGCTTTTTTTTCTGCACATGATTCTGTCCATAGACAAATTTCAGTCAGTCACAGTGAGCATCATTTTGCAATTGGGCTTTGGTATTGCTTAAACAAGACATTTATTGATGCCTTCTTAATGAATAAGTGCAGAAGTCGACTATCATAAATTTTGATATAGTTTGTGTAACTCTATGGTACAGGTACTTTTACTTTTGTGGGTATAACTTTTGTTCTCTGGTATCAATTTTAAAAATTCAAAAAGCAGTCTGTAGAAGAGATTTGCCGCTATCAGTTCATAAAATTTTAAATCACAGGAAGCTATAGAACAAGAGCTACAGTTAAAAGTATCACTACTTTTTGGACACCCCTCGTATATAAGATACCATTTATACAACCTTTAAAAAATATTTTAAAACTTATTTAAGTCAATCCCATTAGCCTAAGACTATAGAACTAGGAACTGCTTCCTATTTCTTGATAAAAAAGTAGTTTTATCTGCTAAGACTAATAATAGATAAAAAACAATAGCCCAAATCACTATAGTTTTTTACTTATCTTTGGTATAGGCTAATTGCATTTTTTCTTTTCTTTTACTTATTTTTTTATTAAAAGTGCAACTTATCTATGAAAAAACCATATAGCAAAAACCAATACAATTTTGGCAAAATGGCAAGAATAACTATGACTGTCTTTTTAGGCTAAATGCCTTATTAAGAGTCATTATCTAATTAGTACAATTATCTATATTTTTCAGATAGGTACTTTTGCAACTTACCCTTGGTCTACTACAATTTATTGTAGCCAGATTAGCTAGGTTGCCAGTAGTTGTGCATATATAAATCCTAATTAAGTTTTCACAAAAATTGCATTTATTTATTTTAATATAGGCCTATGTAATTTTTCTTTGGTTTTATTCAATAAGGATAGTCATTATAATGTCAAAATTTTTTCATTGTTAGCAAAAGTATTGTATAGTTGAGAAACAATTGAGCAAAAACAAGAAAACTACTAGTAAACAAATTATTGACTTGTTCATTGGCAATTTTTGACAATAGCTAAATACTTTGTAACTCAATCTTTAGTCACAATAATAGCTTGTTGTTGAATTCTATAACTGTCAATCAATTGATTGTATCATTGCAAGAATTTTCCTATTCTTTAATATGGAACCTTTTTAACTTATCTGGATTCTAAGGTCTATAAATATAGATAGCTTTTTTAGATGTAACCAAAATTTTTCAATAATGTTATGATCTAAGATTTGACTTTGTTAATGTATTAGTTTTAGCTTATACAAACCATTTTTAGTATATAGATAGCTTATATATATTTTAATCATGCCTAAGTAGACTTTCTAGTATTATAATATACTTTAGTTATTATTGTACTATATTAGCAAATCATATTCAAGCTTCAATTTTATTATATTAGGTTGGACATTAGCAGTTAGTAATTTTTAATAGATGACCAAGTTTATAGTTCCATGAATTTTGACAAAATTATAGTTCTATTTATAATCCAATGCAACACCTAAATACATGATTTTTCCACTTCTATGCCTTGTAGTTAGCAATACATGATTTTGTTTAAATGTCTCATTTGGTTTATATAATATATATTGCTATAAAATATGCCTAAGCAACTCAATTTTGTCTTATTTCTCTATAAGACATTTTGCCAATAGCTGTCTAGCTGCTAAGCAAACTATTGTAATACTATCTATTAGATAATGGACTTTTTTAAATTCAGGTTGATACATGCCCAACCTCAAAATTTCACCCATCTGGTGCAACTTCAAGGTTTGTCCAGATTAGCAACATAGTTCTTCTTGATTGCAACTTAGTTCCTCCAATTGCAACTTAGTTTTCACTTTGTTTATGACTTTTCTTGCCTTTTTCTCTTTTCTTTTCTTTCTCTTTCATCTTTCCCCTCTCTTTTTTTCCTTCCTTTCTTTTCCTTTTCTCTTTCTCTCCTTTCTTTCTTCCCCCAATTTTTCATTTTTTGCATTTTCAAATTTGTGACTTACCTTGGCTAGTGGCCATTTCACCCATCTGGTTCAGACAGGTTGGACGGGTGTTGGGCATATATGGGTTGATATATAAATTAGTTGCAATTTTTATAAGATCATAATTTTATTTTAAAAAAGGCTTTTCAGTAGTTTTAGTTTTAATTTAAGCTTCATTTTTGTATAGCTTCAACTAAAGTATATATTGTTTTAAAGCCAACCATTAGGGAATAAAGAATAGCTAGGCTTTAGGGTTGGAACTTGGAAGATTCTTTATAGATTGCTTTTATTATCAACCTAAACTTGAATAGAGACATAGAGACCTATTCAAGATTTGGTTGATTTATTCCATGTATTTTGGAAAATTCTTCAACTAAAAGGTTAATAAATATCTATCAAGTAATAAGGATTTTTTAGGTAGAAAGGTTCTTAATAAAGATTGATTTTATTGACTAAAATTTTAATAATAATATAATATAATAATTGATTGCATCCGCCCTAATAGGCAAATGTGCAACCAATAGCTCAGCTATAGTTATTGTGTGGCACATCTGAAAGCTACATATGGCTGTTCAGTCTAAGGACTGGGGGTCACTATATACACCTCAATTATCTCAGCTAATGCTGTCACCCATTTTATAGCTAAGTGAACTAAAGCAATGGCAGAGTCAAGTGTTCTGATCAAGGCCACAAATTGTTCTAAATGGGTCAAGAATCAAACTCTAACCACTAAGTTATAACTAACCCTAAGCCTTAAAGTTCATAAAGCCATAAAGACCATGAATGTGCAACTGGACTAATTTGCACTGGCTATGCAACTTACTTTTAGACCAAAATGTGATTTACCTCTGAAAACCATCTGAGTAGCCATTATTATAATATTATAATTAAACTAAATGTCTTATCATCTAATTAGTATTACTTTTATTTTTTTGTTGGGGCATTTTTACAACTTACCTTGGCTAGGCCTCTCTCTAGCCAACCAGATTGGCTGGGTTTTGTGCATGTATGATAAAGACCTATTTTATATTAGTTTATTATTAATTCTTGCCTAGATTGAAATGAAGCTTAAGTTTGAAAGTATCAGTAATACATTCATGATATGTTAATCTTTATGGTATACAAATTATAGCTAGTTTTCAATTCACTTTGATGTAATTTAAATCTAAATTGATATAATTTATTTTATTACTTAGATATTAGAATACAATCAGTTTTAGAAACAAACTGTGACGAGTTTTAGTTATTGTATTGCTAATTGTTTTTGTTTTTGCATAATTTCATGGTTAGCTAGCTATGTTAGATAGTAATGAGTCAAAGTTCACAGTGTTAAATTATTAGCCTATCTCGTTTTTTTCTAGTCTAGATTCTCTATAAACAAGCCACTGGTAATAATCTGGGCCATTTCACACACATTCTATTGCTTTGCAATGTTTTCAACATATCTATTAGCTAATGCCAAATTTGTACAGCCTTAGTGACAGAAGCCGTCTTATTTGCTGTGTGTGTGCTGCGCAGATTCATACTAAGAAGCTGAAGCTTTCTGCATTAGGCACTCTGCAAACCCGGGCCAAATGTTGCAGGTTTAAACTGCCATGGTAGAGCTGCAGAACAACTTCAAAGGCATCCATTGGGAGCCAGATCCCGCCCAGATCACTGACGGCGAGGACGACTTTGAGTCGGGTAATTCCACTTCCAAACTATTCGAGCGGTCCCGAATCAAAGCGCTAGCCGAGGAGCGCGAGAATGTCCAGAAAAGACATTCACCAAGTGGCTGAACGCCCACCTGAACCAGGACGGCATCAAGATCGATGATCTGTACATTGACCTTCGCGACGGCAAGACCCTGTTGAAGCTGCTGGAAGCCCTGACTGGCGAACGCTTGCCCGCCGACTAAAGGCAAAATGCGAATCCACTGTCTGGAGAATGTGGACAAAGCGCTGGGCTTCCTCACTGAGCAGTGCGTCCATCTGGAGAACCTCGGCGCGCATGATATTGTCGATGGCAACGGCCGCCTGACCCTCGGCCTGCTCTGGACAGTGATCCTGCGCTTCCAGATTCAAGACGTTGTCGTTGACAGGCCCGACGGTGCCATGACGGAGACCCGGCAGGCCAAGGACGCCTTGCTGCTTTGGTGCCAGATGAAAACTGCCGGTTATAATAATGTGAATGTGAGGAATTTCACTACCAGCTGGCGTGACGGCCTGGCCTTCAATGCGCTCATTCACAAGCACAGGTAAGCGGGAAAGGGCTGGTGTTGGTACTTCTAAATGGAGTCATGTGTTGGCACAGTCAACACCCTAGCTGTAAATAGAATGACCCAATGACCACCCTGGATGTAAATAGAATGACCCAATGACCACCCTGGATGTAAATAGAATGACCCAATGACCACCCTGGATGTAAATAGAATGACCCAATGACCACCCTGGATGTAAATAGAATGACTCGATGACCACCCTGGCTGTAAATAGAATGACCCGATGCCCACCCTAGCTGTAAATAGAATGACCCAATGACCACCCTGGATGTAAATAGAATGACCCGATGACCACCCTGGCTGTAAATAGAATGACCCAATAACCACCCTAGCTGTAAATAGAATGACCCAATGACCACCCTAGCTGTAAATAGAATGACCCAATAACCACCCTAGCTGTAAATAGAATGACCCAATAACTACCCTAGCTGTAAATAGAATGACCCAATAACCACCCTAGCTGTAAATAGAATGACCCAATAACCACCCTAGCTGTAAATAGAATGACCAAATAACCACCCTAGCTGTAAATAGAATGACCCAATAACCACCCTAGCTGTAAATAGAATGACCCAATGACCACCCTGGCTGTAAATAGAATGACCCAATAACCACCCTAGCTGTAAATAGAATGACCCAATAACCACCCTAGCTGTAAATAGAATGACCCAATGACCACCCTGGCTGTAAATAGAATGACCCGATGACCACCCTAGCTGTAAATAGAATGATAAAGTAATAAAACATTAAACTTCTTTACACCAAGCATATTTCCCACTGTGCAAGCAAGCCAGATGCCTTCAAGTTGATCTGTCTGACCTTGCCTGAACTCTGTCGCTTCCCCTCGCCGCCTAGGAACCGGAGCCCCACCCAGCTGTTTGACGAACTGTCAAAAAGAATAAAGCCAATCAGTAGGTTTGGCGGCTTCCTACAAGTGTGCACCGAAATGATTCATGCATTCAATTCCCAATGACTGTGTGACTAAGGGCGTTTAGCATTGTATCTATGCTCACATTTCTATCCCAATACTCATTGTCTGTCCTCTGCTCTGAGCTAATTTCTTGCTGCTCCAACTTAATGTGTGCGTTTTCTGTGTCTGCAGCTGGGGTAGCTTGAGAGAGAGAGAGAGAGAGAGAGAGAGAGAGAGAGAGAGAGAGAGAGAGAGAGAGAGAGAGAGAGAGAGAGAGAGAGAGAGAGAGAGAGAGAGAGAGAGAGAGAGAGAGAGAGAGAGAGAGAGAGAGAGAGAGAGAGAGTTAAAGTATAGACTCTACGTGCATGTGCGTGCCAATGAAGATTCAAAAAATGGAAAGTGTTATTATCCACAGTCTTATTTCTGCTAATAATATGTATATATAGCTAGGGGAAGAGATTACAAAGTTTCAGTTTAATCATATTTTACTGTACGCATTCGCTCATGTAGATCTGCGCAAAATCATGTTACTGCTATGCAAGTATAGAATTCAGTCTTTAATTGCTTATTCAAGTTGCGCGTCCTATGCTGGATAATATTGGCTCTGTTTGTCTCTCTTAATTTAGCCCTCGCGTGTTGCATATGAATGGGATGGCTTTTTTAAAAAGGGGACGCTGGACTTTGGGAAGAACCGCAGAGGTAGATGAGGGGCCAGCCGCTGCTAGCAAGGTAAGGCAATACGATCGGGTCTGCTTGGAAGATAGATAGCCTCATAGGTTTGGTAGGCTAAGGTTGGCATTCCAGTGTCTCCAGCCTCCCCATATGGCACGCTTGCTGTGTCTGCTTCTGCCCAGCCAGTCAGTCAGTCAGGGCATGTTCTTATTCTGTTCTGGGGTTGGGGCGGATTTGTGCAAAGGCGCTATCGTGTTTATTATATCTGCCTTCCCTCCATGCCGGGCCTCTCCGCATGTGAGTGTTGCTGCAATCTTGTGTGCGCCTGCGACTGTCTGCTCTCTCTCTCTCTCTGCGTTCCCAAGCCTCCCTGCATGCGGTTAGCCAGGGGGGGGGGGGGTCACGCGGCACTACGGAGTGACAGCAGAGCCTTATAAGCTTATATTCTACCTTATAGCGCGTGCTTGCGTTAGCGCGTAAACTTTATAACTGTCTCTACTTGTTTTTCTTCACTGGCCTCCCTTATCTAGCTTAGTCATTTTCTAGGCCTCAGATTTTTATTTACTATAATAATCAGCAGGTGGGTTAGTTAGATGGCCCAGGGTAGTTCATGTACGCCGTTTTTTACAATTTTTATTGAATGAATACTTTATCTGTGTGTGTGTTTCACTTTGCTCACACTGCGCTGGGAAGTGAGTGTGTTATTGCCGACAGCTTTGGCACAGGTTTCTGAAAATAAACACTGAAGCTTAGACCTAAACCAACTCTTGTGGCAGCGTAGAAGCTAACGGTACAGCAAAGTATCAATTGGGCTTTGGCAACAGTGACTAGCAAAATAGGTTAATATAATATTATTAATGTATAGCCTCTAACTGCCTCTGCCTTCCCTCCTGTACAAGAAATTGCGCGCCTCCGGCCTATCCAAGCTTAGTGTTTAAGTAATAATATACGCCTCAGTGTGCAAGAAATCAGAGGCGCTGCCATTGCTTTCAGTTGGGCCTGACCGGTTCTTCTCTGTGCCTCTCTCTCTCCGTCTGCCTGTTCGTAGGGTGAAAAAAAGCCGGTCCAAGTGTGCGGCGCGACCTGCTTTTTTATTGCGAAGATTAGCCCTACCGCTTCTAGTTCGCACTATAGGACGCTTCAGAGAAAAGAAGTGTACAAATCTCTTTTTCTCTTGTGCGCACATTTGCTGAACTTTGCCCGATTGCTGCTGCTAAGGCGTGGAATGCCAAATACAGTCTGTGTGTGCGGGTGGCTGGCGGAACCCACTGTCTCTCCCCCTCTCTCTGTCCCCTCTTCCTCCCTTCTGCTGATTTTTGCCACCAAACACGCTGCTGCAGTGGAAATAGGACGCAAACTGGCCCTTACAGGCTGATTAAAAAAAATACGCTCAATGGAGCAGCCCCCCACCCACTCAGACATTTGAGATTACTGCTTTCCTGCAATGAGGGTGTCATCCGGAGGAGGTCATAAGGAAAATGGGGGGGGGCGAGAATTGACCTCATGTTGTCATCGAAAATCATAGTTGCGGGCTGGTTCCCATGTAAAATCATGGTTTGCGGCGCTAGTTCCCATGTAAAATCATAGTTGCGGGCTGGTTCCCATGTAAAATCATGGTTGCGGGCTGGTTCCCATGTAAAATCATGGTTGCGGTGCTAGTTCCCATGTAAAATCATGGTTTGCGGCGCTAGTTCCCATGTAAAATCATGGTTGCGGCGCTAGTTCCCATGTAAAATCATGGTTTGCGGCGCTAGTTCCCATGTAAAATCATGGTTGCGGCGCTAGTTCCCATGTAAAATCATGGTTGCGGTGCTAGTTCCCATGTAAAATCATAGTTGCGGTGCTAGTTCCCATGTAAAATCATGGTTGCGGCGCTAGTTCCCATGTAAAATCATGGTTGCAGCGCTAGTTCCCATGTAAAATCATGGTTGCGGCGCTAGTTCCCATGTAAAATCATGGTTGCAGCGCTAGTTCCCATGTAAAATCATGGTTGCGGTGCTAGTTCCCATGTAAAATCATGGTTGCAGCGCTAGTTCCCATGTAAAATCATGGTTGCGGCGCTAGTTTCCATGTAAAATCATGGTTTGCGGCGCTAGTTCCCATGTAAAATCATGGTTGCGGCGCTAGTTTCCATGTAAAATCATGGTTGCAGTGCTAGTTCCCATGTAAAATCATGGTTGCGGTGCTAGTTCCCATGTAAAATCATGGTTGCGGCGCTAGTTCCCATGTAAAATCTTAGTTGCGGTGCTAGTTCCCATGTAAAATCATGGTTGCAGTGCTATTTCCCATGTAAAATCATGGTTGCGGCGCTAGTTCCCATGTAAAATCATGGTTGCGGCGCTAGTTACCATCGAATATCTTGACGTCGGCGCTAGAATGGCACTAGAATACTACAGTCCTCTCGCCTTGGATAAACTAGGTTCTACAGACCCTTGCGCGCTACAAACTGTTGCCAGCCAGTTTTTCCACTTTTGTACAAGAGAAATACTAACTGATGATCTCACTAGTTTTGCCTCTCCCTAATTGCTCTCCCCCGTCTGTGGCCAGCGATACACGCATTGCAGTTTTAGGTTGCTCGCGTTTTTCGATAACATAGCCGCCACCACTGTACACAGTAGCACTCAACTGAACTGTCTGTCTGTCTAGTCCACAAGCCTGCCAATGCTGCCTGTACTTGCGTGTCGTCCCTCGACCGTTTTCTCCCACACTGGGAATAGAAGCTAGATAGAGAGAGATAGAGAAGAAAAACACGCTTGGAGAGATGCGGGCGAGAGGAGCAGCCCAGGGCCATTGGGGATGGGGTGAGGGAGTTGCCTAGCTAGCTGCCGTATGGCGAGCGAGACTAATGCGGCAGCGGGTAGGGGGAAAGGGGAGCGCCGGCTGGGGAGAATATGGCATGCATGATTCAGCTACAGCTCCCACCCCCTCCCTGCCCATTGCACAGTCCCGCCGCACACTCCGCCCCCCTCCCATGCTGTTTTCTTCCCTTCCCCTACTAGCTAGGAGGTTGCTGCCCTCCCCTGCCCGGATTAACGTGGCAGCCTAATGCGTAGAGCTAAGGCACAGTCAGCCTGGCCCCATGCCGCTGAACACACTACTATTGCTAGCCTTAGTTCTGCCATATTTTTCTGGGGATTGCATTCCCATTTTCCTCTACTAGGCGAGGTCCAGGCCGGCTTAGAATGAATATAGGGGGAGCTGGTCACGCGTCTGGACGAAGAAAGAGGGGGAGGAAATATGGTACGGATGTTGGTGAATAGCCCTGTCCAGTCAGCCCTTAGCTAACCATATTCCGGCCGTAATCCCGTTATTTATCTGGCAGACTTCCTTCTCTACGAGTATCTAACTGAGCTAGGCCCATCTGCGAATATTTCCCGAGTAGCAATAATTTATCCTTGTGTACTATTATACTGTCAGCACTTGGGTCTACAGGGCTTCCGTTTTGTAATAAAAAAGCAACGTCAAAGCGAATAGGAAATGAAAAATCTGGCACGGCTACAGAGGAATCAAACTGACATATGGCCTCCTCTGTCTCTCTCTATCTTTGTGGTCCATGTTCGCAGTTAAAAATGAGCAAATTAAAAGCCAATGCGATGGATGTGCTCTGTGCGTGTGTGCGTAAGGATATTTGTAACAATATTTGTCCGGTCCCATACTATCCTAGGCAATCAGTTATTTAATTAAATTCTACCAAAGTTGCAGCCATCTTCACTAGAAGGGGGCCGGTGGGGGCGAGGCTAATTATGACAATTGATGCGGTCTGCTGTGATAGCACAGTCGAAATATTTCTAATATTGATATATAAATTGCAATAATGTACTTCTAACCTATTGCAAGTAGGCTTGTCTGATTTACTATTTTTTTCAAAACTCTAGGCCCGACCTGATCGACTACAACACCTTGAGCAAGGCGCAGCCTGTTGAAAACCTGCAGAATGCCTTCCAGGTGGCCGAGGATCGCCTGGGCCTGGCCCAGCTGCTTGATCCGGAGGGTAAGTCACCGCGGAGGGCATCTGATGTTTGCCGAATGTGCTCGATCTAATTTGGAATGTGTTTCATGCATCTGATGTTTGCCGAATGTGCTCGATCTAATTTGGAATGTGTTTCATGCATCTGATGTTTGCCGAATGTGCTAAATCTAATCTCTCGCGAATTTTATCATCTAATGTCACGTGAATGTTCAGCATCTAATGTCACGTGAATGTGCAGCATCTAATGTCACGTGAATGTGCAGCATCTAATGTCACGTGAATGTGCAGCATCTAATGTCACGTGAATGTGCAGCATCTAATGTCACGTGAATGTGCAGCATCTAATGTCACGTGAATGTGCAGCATCTAATGTCACGTGAATGTGCAGCATCTAATGTCACGTGAATATGCATCATCTAATGTCACGTGAATGTGCAGCATCTAATGTCACGTGAATGTGCAGCATCTAATGTCACGTGAATGTGCAGCATCTAATGTCACGTGAATGTGCAGCATCTAATGTCAAGTGAATGTGAATCATTTAATGTCAAGTGAATGTGCAGCATCTATTGTCAAGTGAATGTGCAGCATCTATTGTCAAGTGAATGTGCAGCATCTAATGTCACGTGAATGTGCAGCATCTAATGTAAAGTGAATGTGCAGCATCTATTGTCAAGTGAATGTGCAGCATCTATTGTCAAGTGAATGTGCAGCATCTAATGTCACGTGAATGTGCAGCATCTAATGTAAAGTGAATGTGCAGCATCTAATGTCACGTGAATATGCAGCATCTAATGTCACGTGAATGTGCAGCATCTAATGTCACGTGAATGTGCAGCATCTATTGTCAAGTGAATGTGCAGCATCTAATGTCAAGTGAATGTGAATCATTTAATGTCAAGTGAATGTGCAGCATCTATTGTCACGTGAATGTGCAGCAGATGTAACTCTATTCCGCCATCCCCTCCCTAACCTTGCTGTCAATCAGATGTCAACGTTGAGCACCCGGACGAGAAGTCGGTGATGACGTACGTAGTGACCTACTACCACTACTTCTCCAAGGTGAAGGAGGAGACCGTGCAGGCCAAGCGACTAAAAAAGGTGCTGGCGGAGGCTGAGCACTCCGACGACCTGATCGCCCAATACGAGAAGCTGACCTCGGACCTGCTAGACTGGATTGAGCAGACCATCGAGCTGCTGAACGACCGCACCCTGGCCAACTCGGTGTCCGGGGTGCAGGCCCAGCTGCAGTCATTCAGCAATTATCGCACAGTTGAGAAGCCGCCAAAATTCACTGAGAAAGGCAATTTGGAAATCCAGCTGTTCACCATACAGCAGAAGATGCGGCCAACAATCAACGGCCTTACTTTCCCAAAGAGGAGAAAATGGTATCGGAGATCAACAAAGCTTGGGAGAGATTGGAGAAGGCCGAGCACGCCAGGGAGATTGCGCTGCGCGACGAGCTGATCAGGCAGGAGAAACTCGAGCAGTTGGCGGCCAGATTCGATCGCAAGGCCGGCATGCGGGAGACTTGGCTAGCGGAGAACCAGCGCCTGGTGTCGCAGGACAACTTCGGCCACGACCTGCCAGCGGTTGAGGCGGCCACTAAAAAGCACGAGGCCATCGAGACTGACATCTTCGCTTACGAGGAGCGAGTTAACGCCGTGGTTAGGGTGGCAGCCGAGCTCGAGTCGGAGAACTATAGGGACACTGATCGGATTCTGGCTCGCAAAGATAACGTGCTGCGCCTGTGGGAACAGCTGCTGGACCTGCTCAGGGCCAGGCGTATGCGCCTGGATCTCACGCTGCAGGTAAGATTAGAGGATGGCAAAAGGAGACTAGATCAGGATTAGAGATTAAAAGAGGTTGGAGGTTGGACGGATAAAGATAACAAAGGTGGGAGATCAGAGACAAGAAGATTACACAGGTGGGAGATCAGAGACAAGAAGATTACACAGGTGGGAGATCAGAGACAAGAAGATTACACAGGTGGGAGATCAGAGACAAGAAGATTACACAGGTGGGAGATCAGAGACAAGAATATTACACAGGTGGGAGATCAGAGACAAGAAGATTACACAGGTGGGAGATCAGAGACAAGAAGATTACACAGGTGGGAGATCAGAGACAAGAATATTACACAGGTGGGAGATCAGAGACAAGAAGATTACACAGGTGGGAGATCAGAGACAAGAATATTACACAGGTGGGAGATCAGAGACAGGGGAAGATTACACAGGTGGGAGATCAGAGACAAGAAGATTACACAGGTGGGAGATCAGAGACGGGAAGATTACACAGGTGGGAGATCAGAGACGGGAAGATTACACAGGTGGGAGATCAGAGACGGGAAGATTACACAGGTGGGAGATCAGAGACAAGAAGATTACACAGGTGGGAGATCAGAGACGGGAAGATTACACAGGTGGGAGATCAGAGACAGGGGAAGATTGCACAGGTGGGGGATCAGAGACGAGAAGATTGCACTGGTGGAAGGTCAGACAAGAGAAGTTTATCTTCTTTAGTCCCTTCACACAGCAACAATTGGCAATGAAACCCGACCCCAACCTACAGGTGCACAAGATCTACCAGGAAATCCTGTACGTGCTTGACTGGATCGAGGAGCTCACCCAGCGCCTGCAGTCTGAGGAGTACGGCCGCCATCTGATGGGCGTTGACGACCTGATTGAGAAGCACGCCCTGTTGGAGAGCGACATCCAGGTGCTTGGCGACCGCGTCCAGGCCATCTGCACCGCCGCTCAGGCCTTCATCGACGGCGAATTCCAGACGAGATTGGCGACTATAGGCCAACTGAGCCGGGCGAAGTCGAAGAGCGCTCACTAATTCTGCGCGAGGCCTACGAACAGCTGCGACTGCGGGCTATCGAACGGCAGGACAGGCTGGACGAGAGCCGCGCCCTCTGGATGTTCATGTGGGAGATGGAGGAGGCTGAGCAGTGGGTCAAGGAGATGGACCAGCTCATGTCCAGCCCAGACCTCGGCCACGACATCCCGTCCGCCAGCTGCTGCTCGGCAAGCACCGGGCTACGGAGGATGAGATATCGGCCAGGCGGAACCTGCTGCAGGAGCAGATTGTAAAGGGCGAACAGCTGGCCGCCGAGAACAACATGGGCAGCGACGATATTCTGAGCCGCATCGAGTACATGAACGGCCAGTGGGACCAGCTGGTGGACCGGGCGCGGCCAGGAAGGCTCGTCTGCTTCAGGTTAGTGAGATGCCGGGGTTTGGTTGTAGGCACTTCCGGGTATCTGAGTTTGTGGACACTTCCGTATTACCTGGGTTTGTGGGCACTTCCGGGTTATCTGAGTTTGTGGGCACTTCCGGGCTTCCTGGGTTTGTGGGCACTTCCGGGTATCTGAGTTTGTGGACACTTCCGTATTACCTGGGTTTGTGGGCACTTCCGGGTTATCTGAGTTTGTGGGCACTTCCGGGCTTCCTGGGTTTGTGGGCACTTCCGGTTACCTGGGTTTTGTAGGCACTTTCCGGGTTACCTGGGTTTGTGGGCACTTCGGGTTACCTGGTTTGTGGGCACTTCCGGGCTTCCTGGGTTT
>NIVC01004025.1:30000-63951 GCA_002269645.1 Macrostomum lignano | reverse complement strand
CGCTGCTGATCGTTAAAGCGCATTCTTGTCTCTTAGGCATGTCGCTGGCGTGCTGACTTCAGAATCTGCGAGGAAAAGAAATCAATTAAGATAGGCTTGCTTTAGTAATCATTAATAGGCTATAAAGGAACCCTTTAATAGAACGTGTTCAACTAATGCTGGGTCTGTTTTGAAAAGTCAGAACTCAGAAGTAGTCGCGATTAGAATCAGTATTGTCCCAATAAGTGCGACCCAACAAATGCTGTTCAAAAAATAGGCCTGGCTGCAATGTCCCAATAAATGCCCAACAAATTACTAGCCTTGAGCTAGGCTGGGCTGTGTTTACTATTCATTGCGTTTGTAGCTTGTGTCCCAACAATGCCACTGAGATTGTTGCATTGCTTTTGAATTGTGCTCTACCAAGTAACACAAGTACTCTGGTGTACAATACTTCTACAGCAGATAATACTCACCCAAAACAGATCGTCTCTTTCTCTTTAATCCTGTGCCGGACGGGTTTTCTTCAGATCCACCAGAAAATTCACAAATAGACTGACTGCCTGCACGGATAGCGGCTGCTGCTGCTGCTGCTGCTGCTGCTGCTGCTGCTGCTTGTGAGCAGCAAGTGAACCAAATGACGGATGCAGCGGCGAGATCAGAATGCTCGCTGCTGATCGTTAAAGCGCATTCTTGTCTCTTAGGCATGTCGCTGGCGTGGCTGACTTCAGAATCTGCGAGGAAAAGAAATCAATTAAGATAGGCTTGCTTTAGTAATCATTAATAGGCTATAAAGGAACCCTTTAATAGAACGTGTTCAACTAATGCTGGGTCTGTTTTGAAAAGTCAGAACTCAGAAGTAGTCGCGATTAGAATCAGTATTGTCCCAATAAGTGCGACCCAACAAATGCTGTTCAAAAAATAGGCCTGGCTGCAATGTCCCAATAAATGCCCAACAAATTACTAGCCTTGAGCTAGGCTGGGCTGTGTTTACTATTCATTGCGTTTGTAGCTTGTGTCCCAACAATGCCACTGAGATTGTTGCATTGCTTTTGAATTGTGCTCTACCAAGTAACACAAGTACTCTGGTGTACAATACTTCTACAGCAGATAATACTCACCCAAAACAGATCGTCTCTTTCTCTTTAATCCTGTGCCGGACGGGTTTTCTTCAGATCCACCAGAAAATTCACAAAGACTGACTGCCTGCACGGATAGCGGCTGCTGCTGCTGCTGCTGCTGCTGCTGCTGCTGCTGGCTTGTGAGCAGCAAGTGAACCAAATGACGGATGCAGCGGCGAGATCAGAATGCTCGCTGCTGATCGTTAAAGCGCATTCTTGTCTCTTAGGCATGTCGCTGGCGTGGCTGACTTCAGAATCTGCGAGGAAAAGAAATCAATTAAGATAGGCTTGCTTTAGTAATCATTAATAGGCTATAAAGGAACCCTTTAATAGAACGTGTTCAACTAATGCTGGGTCTGTTTTGAAAAGTCAGAACTCAGAAGTAGTCGCGATTAGAATCAGTATTGTCCCAATAAGTGCGACCCAACAAATGCTGTTCAAAAAATAGGCCTGGCTGCAATGTCCCAATAAATGCCCAACAAATTACTAGCCTTGAGCTAGGCTGGGCTGTGTTTACTATTCATTGCGTTTGTAGCTTGTGTCCCAACAATGCCACTGAGATTGTTGCATTGCTTTTGAATTGTGCTCTACCAAGTAACACAAGTACTCTGGTGTACAATACTTCTACAGCAGATAATACTCACCCAAAACAGATCGTCTCTTTCTCTTTAATCCTGTGCCGGACGGGTTTTCTTCAGATCCACCAGAAAATTCACAAATAGACTGACTGCCTGCACGGATAGCGGCTGCTGCTGCTGCTGCTGCTGCTGCTGCGGCTTGTGAGCAGCAAGTGAACCAAATGACGGATGCAGCGGCGAGATCAGAATGCTCGCTGCTGATCGTTAAAGCGCATTCTTGTCTCTTAGGCATGTCGCTGGCGTGGCTGACTTCAGAATCTGCGAGGAAAAGAAATCAATTAAGATAGGCTTGCTTTAGTAATCATTAATAGGCTATAAAGGAACCCTTTAATAGAACGTGTTCAACTAATGCTGGGTCTGTTTTGAAAAGTCAGAACTCAGAAGTAGTCGCGATTAGAATCAGTATTGTCCCAATAAGTGCGACCCAACAAATGCTGTTCAAAAAATAGGCCTGGCTGCAATGTCCCAATAAATGCCCAACAAATTACTAGCCTTGAGCTAGGCTGGGCTGTGTTTACTATTCATTGCGTTTGTAGCTTGTGTCCCAACAATGCCACTGAGATTGTTGCATTGCTTTTGAATTGTGCTCTACCAAGTAACACAAGTACTCTGGTGTACAATACTTCTACAGCAGATAATACTCACCCAAAACAGATCGTCTCTTTCTCTTTAATCCTGTGCCGGACGGGTTTTCTTCAGATCCACCAGAAAATTCACAAATAGACTGACTGCCTGCACGGATAGCGGCTGCTGCTGCTGCTGCTGCTGCTGCTGCTGCTGGCTGCGGCTTGTGAGCAGCAAGTGAACCAAATGACGGATGCAGCGGCGAGATCAGAATGCTCGCTGCTGATCGTTAAAGCGCATTCTTGTCTCTTAGGCATGTCGCTGGCGTGGCTGACTTCAGAATCTGCGAGGAAAAGAAATCAATTAAGATAGGCTTGCTTTAGTAATCATTAATAGGCTATAAAGGAACCCTTTAATAGAACGTGTTCAACTAATGCTGGGTCTGTTTTGAAAAGTCAGAACTCAGAAGTAGTCGCGATTAGAATCAGTATTGTCCCAATAAGTGCGACCCAACAAATGCTGTTCAAAAAATAGGCCTGGCTGCAATGTCCCAATAAATGCCCAACAAATTACTAGCCTTGAGCTAGGCTGGGCTGTGTTTACTATTCATTGCGTTTGTAGCTTGTGTCCCAACAATGCCACTGAGATTGTTGCATTGCTTTTGAATTGTGCTCTACCAAGTAACACAAGTACTCTGGTGTACAATACTTCTACAGCAGATAATACTCACCCAAAACAGATCGTCTCTTTCTCTTTAATCCTGTGCCGGACGGGTTTTCTTCAGATCCACCAGAAAATTCACAAATAGACTGACTGCCTGCACGGATAGCGGCTGCTGCTGCTGCTGCTGCTGCTGCTGCTGCTGCTGCTGCTGTTGTGAGCAGCAAGTGAACCAAATGACGGATGCAGCGGCGAGATCAGAATGCTCGCTGCTGATCGTTAAAGCGCATTCTTGTCTCTTAGGCATGTCGCTGGCGTGGCTGACTTCAGAATCTGCGAGGAAAAGAAATCAATTAAGATAGGCTTGCTTTAGTAATCATTAATAGGCTATAAAGGAACCCTTTAATAGAACGTGTTCAACTAATGCTGGGTCTGTTTTGAAAAGTCAGAACTCAGAAGTAGTCGCGATTAGAATCAGTATTGTCCCAATAAGTGCGACCCAACAAATGCTGTTCAAAAAATAGGCCTGGCTGCAATGTCCCAATAAATGCCCAACAAATTACTAGCCTTGAGCTAGGCTGGGCTGTGTTTACTATTCATTGCGTTTGTAGCTTGTGTCCCAACAATGCCACTGAGATTGTTGCATTGCTTTTGAATTGTGCTCTACCAAGTAACACAAGTACTCTGGTGTACAATACTTCTACAGCAGATAATACTCACCCAAAACAGATCGTCTCTTTCTCTTTAATCCTGTGCCGGACGGGTTTTCTTCAGATCCACCAGAAAATTCACAAATAGACTGACTGCCTGCACGGATAGCGGCTGCTGCTGCTGCTGCTGCGCTGCGGCTTGTGAGCAGCAAGTGAACCAAATGACGGATGCAGCGGCGAGATCAGAATGCTCGCTGCTGATCGTTAAAGCGCATTCTTGTCTCTTAGGCATGTCGCTGGCGTGGCTGACTTCAGAATCTGCGAGGAAAAGAAATCAATTAAGATAGGCTTGCTTTAGTAATCATTAATAGGCTATAAAGGAACCCTTTAATAGAACGTGTTCAACTAATGCTGGGTCTGTTTTGAAAAGTCAGAACTCAGAAGTAGTCGCGATTAGAATCAGTATTGTCCCAATAAGTGCGACCCAACAAATGCTGTTCAAAAAATAGGCCTGGCTGCAATGTCCCAATAAATGCCCAACAAATTACTAGCCTTGAGCTAGGCTGGGCTGTGTTTACTATTCATTGCGTTTGTAGCTTGTGTCCCAACAATGCCACTGAGATTGTTGCATTGCTTTTGAATTGTGCTCTACCAAGTAACACAAGTACTCTGGTGTACAATACTTCTACAGCAGATAATACTCACCCAAAACAGATCGTCTCTTTCTCTTTAATCCTGTGCCGGACGGGTTTTCTTCAGATCCACCAGAAAATTCACAAATAGACTGACTGCCTGCACGGATAGCGGCTGCTGCTGCTGCTGCTGCTGCTGCTGCTGCTGCGGCTGTGAGCAGCAAGTGAACCAAATGACGGATGCAGCGGCGAGATCAGAATGCTCGCTGCTGATCGTTAAAGCGCATTCTTGTCTCTTAGGCATGTCGCTGGCGTGGCTGACTTCAGAATCTGCGAGGAAAAGAAATCAATTAAGATAGGCTTGCTTTAGTAATCATTAATAGGCTATAAAGGAACCCTTTAATAGAACGTGTTCAACTAATGCTGGGTCTGTTTTGAAAAGTCAGAACTCAGAAGTAGTCGCGATTAGAATCAGTATTGTCCCAATAAGTGCGACCCAACAAATGCTGTTCAAAAAATAGGCCTGGCTGCAATGTCCCAATAAATGCCCAACAAATTACTAGCCTTGAGCTAGGCTGGGCTGTGTTTACTATTCATTGCGTTTGTAGCTTGTGTCCCAACAATGCCACTGAGATTGTTGCATTGCTTTTGAATTGTGCTCTACCAAGTAACACAAGTACTCTGGTGTACAATACTTCTACAGCAGATAATACTCACCCAAAACAGATCGTCTCTTTCTCTTTAATCCTGTGCCGGACGGGTTTTCTTCAGATCCACCAGAAAATTCACAAATAGACTGACTGCCTGCACGGATAGCGGCTGCTGCTGCTGTGCTGCTGCGGCTTGTGAGCAGCAAGTGAACCAAATGACGGATGCAGCGGCGAGATCAGAATGCTCGCTGCTGATCGTTAAAGCGCATTCTTGTCTCTTAGGCATGTCGCTGGCGTGGCTGACTTCAGAATCTGCGAGGAAAAGAAATCAATTAAGATAGGCTTGCTTTAGTAATCATTAATAGGCTATAAAGGAACCCTTTAATAGAACGTGTTCAACTAATGCTGGGTCTGTTTTGAAAAGTCAGAACTCAGAAGTAGTCGCGATTAGAATCAGTATTGTCCCAATAAGTGCGACCCAACAAATGCTGTTCAAAAAATAGGCCTGGCTGCAATGTCCCAATAAATGCCCAACAAATTACTAGCCTTGAGCTAGGCTGGGCTGTGTTTACTATTCATTGCGTTTGTAGCTTGTGTCCCAACAATGCCACTGAGATTGTTGCATTGCTTTTGAATTGTGCTCTACCAAGTAACACAAGTACTCTGGTGTACAATACTTCTACAGCAGATAATACTCACCCAAAACAGATCGTCTCTTTCTCTTTAATCCTGTGCCGGACGGGTTTTCTTCAGATCCACCAGAAAATTCACAAATAGACTGACTGCCTGCACGGATAGCGGCTGCTGCTGCTGCTGCTGCTGGCTGCTGCTGCTGCGGCTTGTGAGCAGCAAGTGAACCAAATGACGGATGCAGCGGCGAGATCAGAATGCTCGCTGCTGATCGTTAAAGCGCATTCTTGTCTCTTAGGCATGTCGCTGGCGTGGCTGACTTCAGAATCTGCGAGGAAAAGAAATCAATTAAGATAGGCTTGCTTTAGTAATCATTAATAGGCTATAAAGGAACCCTTTAATAGAACGTGTTCAACTAATGCTGGGTCTGTTTGAAAAGTCAGAACTCAGAAGTAGTCGCGATTAGAATCAGTATTGTCCCAATAAGTGCGACCCAACAAATGCTGTTCAAAAAATAGGCCTGGCTGCAATGTCCCAATAAATGCCCAACAAATTACTAGCCTTGAGCTAGGCTGGGCTGTGTTTACTATTCATTGCGTTTGTAGCTTGTGTCCCAACAATGCCACTGAGATTGTTGCATTGCTTTTGAATTGTGCTCTACCAAGTAACACAAGTACTCTGGTGTACAATACTTCTACAGCAGATAATACTCACCCAAAACAGATCGTCTCTTTCTCTTTAATCCTGTGCCGGACGGGTTTTCTTCAGATCCACCAGAAAATTCACAAATAGACTGACTGCCTGCACGGATAGCGGCTGCTGCTGCTGTGCTGCTGCGGCTTGTGAGCAGCAAGTGAACCAAATGACGGATGCAGCGGCGAGATCAGAATGCTCGCTGCTGATCGTTAAAGCGCATTCTTGTCTCTTAGGCATGTCGCTGGCGTGGCTGACTTCAGAATCTGCGAGGAAAAGAAATCAATTAAGATAGGCTTGCTTTAGTAATCATTAATAGGCTATAAAGGAACCCTTTAATAGAACGTGTTCAACTAATGCTGGGTCTGTTTTGAAAAGTCAGAACTCAGAAGTAGTCGCGATTAGAATCAGTATTGTCCCAATAAGTGCGACCCAACAAATGCTGTTCAAAAAATAGGCCTGGCTGCAATGTCCCAATAAATGCCCAACAAATTACTAGCCTTGAGCTAGGCTGGGCTGTGTTTACTATTCATTGCGTTTGTAGCTTGTGTCCCAACAATGCCACTGAGATTGTTGCATTGCTTTTGAATTGTGCTCTACCAGTAACACAAGTACTCTGGTGTACAATACTTCTACAGCAGATAATACTCACCCAAAACAGATCGTCTCTTTCTCTTTAATCCTGTGCCGGACGGGTTTTCTTCAGATCCACCAGAAAATTCACAAATAGACTGACTGCCTGCACGGATAGCGGCTGCTGCTGCTGCTGCTGCTGCTGCTGCTGCTGCTGCTGCTGCTGCTGCGGCTTGTGAGCAGCAAGTGAACCAAATGACGGATGCAGCGGCGAGATCAGAATGCTCGCTGCTGATCGTTAAAGCGCATTCTTGTCTCTTAGGCATGTCGCTGGCGTGGCTGACTTCAGAATCTGCGAGGAAAAGAAATCAATTAAGATAGGCTTGCTTTAGTAATCATTAATAGGCTATAAAGGAACCCTTTAATAGAACGTGTTCAACTAATGCTGGGTCTGTTTTGAAAAGTCAGAACTCAGAAGTAGTCGCGATTAGAATCAGTATTGTCCCAATAAGTGCGACCCAACAAATGCTGTTCAAAAAATAGGCCTGGCTGCAATGTCCCAATAAATGCCCAACAAATTACTAGCCTTGAGCTAGGCTGGGCTGTGTTTACTATTCATTGCGTTTGTAGCTTGTGTCCCAACAATGCCACTGAGATTGTTGCATTGCTTTTGAATTGTGCTCTACCAAGTAACACAAGTACTCTGGTGTACAATACTTCTACAGCAGATAATACTCACCCAAAACAGATCGTCTCTTTCTCTTTAATCCTGTGCCGGACGGGTTTTCTTCAGATCCACCAGAAAATTCACAAATAGACTGACTGCCTGCACGGATAGCGGCTGCTGCTGCTGCTGCTGCTGCTGCTGCGGCTTGTGAGCAGCAAGTGAACCAAATGACGGATGCAGCGGCGAGATCAGAATGCTCGCTGCTGATCGTTAAAGCGCATTCTTGTCTCTTAGGCATGTCGCTGGCGTGGCTGACTTCAGAATCTGCGAGGAAAAGAAATCAATTAAGATAGGCTTGCTTTAGTAATCATTAATAGGCTATAAAGGAACCCTTTAATAGAACGTGTTCAACTAATGCTGGGTCTGTTTTGAAAAGTCAGAACTCAGAAGTAGTCGCGATTAGAATCAGTATTGTCCCAATAAGTGCGACCCAACAAATGCTGTTCAAAAAATAGGCCTGGCTGCAATGTCCCAATAAATGCCCAACAAATTACTAGCCTTGAGCTAGGCTGGGCTGTGTTTACTATTCATTGCGTTTGTAGCTTGTGTCCCAACAATGCCACTGAGATTGTTGCATTGCTTTTGAATTGTGCTCTACCAAGTAACACAAGTACTCTGGTGTACAATACTTCTACAGCAGATAATACTCACCCAAAACAGATCGTCTCTTTCTCTTTAATCCTGTGCCGGACGGGTTTTCTTCAGATCCACCAGAAAATTCACAAATAGACTGACTGCCTGCACGGATAGCTGCTGCTGCTGCTGCTGCTGCTGCTGCTGCGCGCTTGTGAGCAGCAAGTGAACCAAATGACGGATGCAGCGGCGAGATCAGAATGCTCGCTGCTGATCGTTAAAGCGCATTCTTGTCTCTTAGGCATGTCGCTGGCGTGGCTGACTTCAGAATCTGCGAGGAAAAGAAATCAATTAAGATAGGCTTGCTTTAGTAATCATTAATAGGCTATAAAGGAACCCTTTAATAGAACGTGTTCAACTAATGCTGGGTCTGTTTTGAAAAGTCAGAACTCAGAAGTAGTCGCGATTAGAATCAGTATTGTCCCAATAAGTGCGACCCAACAAATGCTGTTCAAAAAATAGGCCTGGCTGCAATGTCCCAATAAATGCCCAACAAATTACTAGCCTTGAGCTAGGCTGGGCTGTGTTTACTATTCATTGCGTTTGTAGCTTGTGTCCCAACAATGCCACTGAGATTGTTGCATTGCTTTTGAATTGTGCTCTACCAAGTAACACAAGTACTCTGGTGTACAATACTTCTACAGCAGATAATACTCACCCAAAACAGATCGTCTCTTTCTCTTTAATCCTGTGCCGGACGGGTTTTCTTCAGATCCACCAGAAAATTCACAAATAGACTGACTGCCTGCACGGATAGCGGCTGCTGCTGCTGCTGCTGCGGCTTGTGAGCAGCAAGTGAACCAAATGACGGATGCAGCGGCGAGATCAGAATGCTCGCTGCTGATCGTTAAAGCGCATTCTTGTCTCTTAGGCATGTCGCTGGCGTTGCTGACTTCAGAATCTGCGAGGAAAAGAAATCAATTAAGATAGGCTTGCTTTAGTAATCATTAATAGGCTATAAAGGAACCCTTTAATAGAACGTGTTCAACTAATGCTGGGTCTGTTTTGAAAAGTCAGAACTCAGAAGTAGTCGCGATTAGAATCAGTATTGTCCCAATAAGTGCGACCCAACAAATGCTGTTCAAAAAATAGGCCTGGCTGCAATGTCCCAATAAATGCCCAACAAATTACTAGCCTTGAGCTAGGCTGGGCTGTGTTTACTATTCATTGCGTTTGTAGCTTGTGTCCCAACAATGCCACTGAGATTGTTGCATTGCTTTTGAATTGTGCTCTACCAGTAACACAAGTACTCTGGTGTACAATACTTCTACAGCAGATAATACTCACCCAAAACAGATCGTCTCTTTCTCTTTAATCCTGTGCCGGACGGGTTTTCTTCAGATCCACCAGAAAATTCACAAATAGACTGACTGCCTGCACGGATAGCGGCTGCTGCTGCTGCTGCTGCTGCTGCTGCTGCTGCTGCGGCTTGTGAGCAGCAAGTGAACCAAATGACGGATGCAGCGGCGAGATCAGAATGCTCGCTGCTGATCGTTAAAGCGCATTCTTGTCTCTTAGGCATGTCGCTGGCGTGGCTGACTTCAGAATCTGCGAGGAAAAGAAATCAATTAAGATAGGCTTGCTTTAGTAATCATTAATAGGCTATAAAGGAACCCTTTAATAGAACGTGTTCAACTAATGCTGGGTCTGTTTTGAAAAGTCAGAACTCAGAAGTAGTCGCGATTAGAATCAGTATTGTCCCAATAAGTGCGACCCAACAAATGCTGTTCAAAAAATAGGCCTGGCTGCAATGTCCCAATAAATGCCCAACAAATTACTAGCCTTGAGCTAGGCTGGGCTGTGTTTACTATTCATTGCGTTTGTAGCTTGTGTCCCAACAATGCCACTGAGATTGTTGCATTGCTTTTGAATTGTGCTCTACCAAGTAACACAAGTACTCTGGTGTACAATACTTCTACAGCAGATAATACTCACCCAAAACAGATCGTCTCTTTCTCTTTAATCCTGTGCCGGACGGGTTTTCTTCAGATCCACCAGAAAATTCACAAATAGACTGACTGCCTGCACGGATAGCGGCTGCTGCTGCTGCTGCTGCTGCGGCTTGTGAGCAGCAAGTGAACCAAATGACGGATGCAGCGGCGAGATCAGAATGCTCGCTGCTGATCGTTAAAGCGCATTCTTGTCTCTTAGGCATGTCGCTGGCGTTGCTGACTTCAGAATCTGCGAGGAAAAGAAATCAATTAAGATAGGCTTGCTTTAGTAATCATTAATAGGCTATAAAGGAACCCTTTAATAGAACGTGTTCAACTAATGCTGGGTCTGTTTTGAAAAGTCAGAACTCAGAAGTAGTCGCGATTAGAATCAGTATTGTCCCAATAAGTGCGACCCAACAAATGCTGTTCAAAAAATAGGCCTGGCTGCAATGTCCCAATAAATGCCCAACAAATTACTAGCCTTGAGCTAGGCTGGGCTGTGTTTACTATTCATTGCGTTTGTAGCTTGTGTCCCAACAATGCCACTGAGATTGTTGCATTGCTTTTGAATTGTGCTCTACCAGTAACACAAGTACTCTGGTGTACAATACTTCTACAGCAGATAATACTCACCCAAAACAGATCGTCTCTTTCTCTTTAATCCTGTGCCGGACGGGTTTTCTTCAGATCCACCAGAAAATTCACAAATAGACTGACTGCCTGCACGGATAGCGGCTGCTGCTGCTGCTGCTGCTGCTGCTGCTGCTGCTGCTGCGGCTTGTGAGCAGCAAGTGAACCAAATGACGGATGCAGCGGCGAGATCAGAATGCTCGCTGCTGATCGTTAAAGCGCATTCTTGTCTCTTAGGCATGTCGCTGGCGTGGCTGACTTCAGAATCTGCGAGGAAAAGAAATCAATTAAGATAGGCTTGCTTTAGTAATCATTAATAGGCTATAAAGGAACCCTTTAATAGAACGTGTTCAACTAATGCTGGGTCTGTTTTGAAAAGTCAGAACTCAGAAGTAGTCGCGATTAGAATCAGTATTGTCCCAATAAGTGCGACCCAACAAATGCTGTTCAAAAAATAGGCCTGGCTGCAATGTCCCAATAAATGCCCAACAAATTACTAGCCTTGAGCTAGCTGGGCTGTGTTTACTATTCATTGCGTTTGTAGCTTGTGTCCCAACAATGCCACTGAGATTGTTGCATTGCTTTTGAATTGTGCTCTACCAAGTAACACAAGTACTCTGGTGTACAATACTTCTACAGCAGATAATACTCACCCAAAACAGATCGTCTCTTTCTCTTTAACTGACTGCCTGCACGGATAGCGGGCTGCTGCTGCTGCTGCTGCTGCTGCTGCTGCTGCTGCTGCTGCTGCTGCTGCTGCTGCTGCTGCTGCTGCTGCTGCTGCTGCGGCTTGTGAGCAGCAAGTGAACCAAATGACGGATGCAGCGGCGAGATCAGAATGCTCGCTGCTGATCGTTAAAGCGCATTCTTGTCTCTTAGGCATGTCGCTGGCGTGGCTGACTTCAGAATCTGCGAGGAAAAGAAATCAATTAAGATAGGCTTGCTTTAGTAATCATTAATAGGCTATAAAGGAACCCTTTAATAGAACGTGTTCAACTAATGCTGGGTCTGTTTTGAAAAGTCAGAACTCAGAAGTAGTCGCGATTAGAATCAGTATTGTCCCAATAAGTGCGACCCAACAAATGCTGTTCAAAAAATAGGCCTGGCTGCAATGTCCCAATAAATGCCCAACAAATTACTAGCCTTGAGCTAGGCTGGGCTGTGTTTACTATTCATTGCGTTTGTAGCTTGTGTCCCAACAATGCCACTGAGATTGTTGCATTGCTTTTGAATTGTGCTCTACCAAGTAACACAAGTACTCTGGTGTACAATACTTCTACAGCAGATAATACTCACCCAAAACAGATCGTCTCTTTCTCTTTAATCCTGTGCCGGACGGGTTTTCTTCAGATCCACCAGAAAATTCACAAATAGACTGACTGCCTGCACGGATAGCGGCTGCTGCTGCTGCTGCTGCTGCGGCTTGTGAGCAGCAAGTGAACCAAATGACGGATGCAGCGGCGAGATCAGAATGCTCGCTGCTGATCGTTAAAGCGCATTCTTGTCTCTTAGGCATGTCGCTGGCGTTGCTGACTTCAGAATCTGCGAGGAAAAGAAATCAATTAAGATAGGCTTGCTTTAGTAATCATTAATAGGCTATAAAGGAACCCTTTAATAGAACGTGTTCAACTAATGCTGGGTCTGTTTTGAAAAGTCAGAACTCAGAAGTAGTCGCGATTAGAATCAGTATTGTCCCAATAAGTGCGACCCAACAAATGCTGTTCAAAAAATAGGCCTGGCTGCAATGTCCCAATAAATGCCCAACAAATTACTAGCCTTGAGCTAGGCTGGGCTGTGTTTACTATTCATTGCGTTTGTAGCTTGTGTCCCAACAATGCCACTGAGATTGTTGCATTGCTTTTGAATTGTGCTCTACCAGGTAACACAAGTACTCTGGTGTACAATACTTCTACAGCAGATAATACTCACCCAAAACAGATCGTCTCTTTCTCTTTAATCCTGTGCCGGACGGGTTTTCTTCAGATCCACCAGAAAATTCACAAATAGACTGACTGCCTGCACGGATAGCGGCTGCTGCTGCTGCTGCTGCTGCTGCTGCTGCTGCTGCTGCGGCTTGTGAGCAGCAAGTGAACCAAATGACGGATGCAGCGGCGAGATCAGAATGCTCGCTGCTGATCGTTAAAGCGCATTCTTGTCTCTTAGGCATGTCGCTGGCGTGGCTGACTTCAGAATCTGCGAGGAAAAGAAATCAATTAAGATAGGCTTGCTTTAGTAATCATTAATAGGCTATAAAGGAACCCTTTAATAGAACGTGTTCAACTAATGCTGGGTCTGTTTTGAAAAGTCAGAACTCAGAAGTAGTCGCGATTAGAATCAGTATTGTCCCAATAAGTGCGACCCAACAAATGCTGTTCAAAAAATAGGCCTGGCTGCAATGTCCCAATAAATGCCCAACAAATTACTAGCCTTGAGCTATGCTGGGCTGTGTTTACTATTCATTGCGTTTGTAGCTTGTGTCCCAACAATGCCACTGAGATTGTTGCATTGCTTTTGAATTGTGCTCTACCAAGTAACACAAGTACTCTGGTGTACAATACTTCTACAGCAGATAATACTCACCCAAAACAGATCGTCTCTTTCTCTTTAATCCTGTGCCGGACGGGTTTTCTTCAGATCCACCAGAAAATTCACAAATAGACTGACTGCCTGCACGGATAGCGGCTGCTGCTGCTGCTGCTGCTGCTGCTGCTGCTGCTGCTGCTGCTGCTGCTGCTGCTGCGGCTTGTGAGCAGCAAGTGAACCAAATGACGGATGCAGCGGCGAGATCAGAATGCTCGCTGCTGATCGTTAAAGCGCATTCTTGTCTCTTAGGCATGTCGCTGGCGTGGCTGACTTCAGAATCTGCGAGGAAAAGAAATCAATTAAGATAGGCTTGCTTTAGTAATCATTAATAGGCTATAAAGGAACCCTTTAATAGAACGTGTTCAACTAATGCTGGGTCTGTTTTGAAAAGTCAGAACTCAGAAGTAGTCGCGATTAGAATCAGTATTGTCCCAATAAGTGCGACCCAACAAATGCTGTTCAAAAAATAGGCCTGGCTGCAATGTCCCAATAAATGCCCAACAAATTACTACCCTTGAGCTATGCTGGGCTGTGTTTACTATTCATTGCGTTTGTAGCTTGTGTCCCAACAATGCCACTGAGATTGTTGCATTGCTTTTGAATTGTGCTCTACCAAGTAACACAAGTACTCTGGTGTACAATACTTCTACAGCAGATAATACTCACCCAAAACAGATCGTCTCTTTCTCTTTAATCCTGTGCCGGACGGGTTTTCTTCAGATCCACCAGAAAATTCACAAATAGACTGACTGCCTGCACGGATAGCGGCTGCTGCTGCTGCTGCTGCTGCGGCTTGTGAGCAGCAATTGAAATAAATGACGGATGCAGCGGCGAGTTTGAATGCGGACGAACCTGTGCGTGGGCGCACAAAAGAAAAATCACTTATTGAGAAATCTGTCTGATTTGTTTGAAAACAGATTTAAATGTCGCTGTTCTAATAAATGCTGTATAAATGCTGTATAAATGCTGTAAATGTCTGTACAATTAAAATATTCGTAGTTTGTCCCAACGGTGCTGCTTGTGTCAGTTAGATGGAGTACAAATTTCACTTTCTCGATAGTGCCGCAGCAACTTACTTTGCCCTTAGCTGACTGCAGGCAGGCTTGCTTGTTTTAATAATGCCCTAGAAAACAAAACACTTATTGCAATTAAGTTTCAGTTACTGGGAGTTGCAATTTTCTGAGATCCTATCTCTTTGCTGACCGCTCATCTTCCCAATCAGATGAGCTTCTTTTTTGTTGCTGACTCTGCCCTGCTTTTCTTTTGGCGTTTGCCTTTGCAGTAAGCTTTGTTTCTCGTTCTAGAATGCTGTCATTTTATACTGTTCTTTAGTTATGTAATAATACTGCTTTGAGTAGAAAAATAATTTGACTATCGAATTATAACAGTAATATATTATATTAGTTGCCCAGCAAACTCACATGGTATTTCTCCAAGTCTCTAGTACTGTGGGCGATGTGTCATGCGAGATTTCTTTCCTAAATGTTTTGATTGAAACTTTTAGTAAAATTTGTTCTTCCTAGAAGTGTAAATTTTGCCTACTTATGATTGCTCAACTGGCTGTTGTAAATTAATTGATAAATAAGGTGATCGTGCCGCCTCTCTTATATTTCACTGAGCTCAGAGTATTACTAGGCTGCTTATTATTTTTTTCAACGTACAAAAAATACGACATATACGAGTACGAGACAAGACTTACTTGACAATGAAGGCCAATCTGTTTGTTATAGAAGAAAACGGTAGCTTATCGATATCAACGTATCTGGAATTTTAGAAAAGTACATATGTAAATTCCGGTTAAGTTTTTATTTAATCATAAAATTTTAAAAAGAATTTTAAATTCTACTTACATATGTGTAATGGTTCCTAGCCAAGTCTTTTCATGCCAGGTCATGCATGGAAACTCTTGTGACGTGGCACATTTTGTCTGTGTAGTGCAGGTCTCGTAAATGAATTATATTCGTTTGAACATATGCAGTACGCCGTTTGTCAAAGGGAACTTCTACATGTACCTTTCCGTTAGAATTGGCTCTTCCTCTTGTAGGCCTCAACTTCAGTGTAAACTTTATCCTGACTCCCTTGCGCCCGCCTCTCCTCCCCGCTTCCCCCCGCCGCGATAGGAATGTACACGTGGCCTGGGTAAGGGATTGCCTGGGTCTTGTACACGCTTGTCCTAACACTTCTGCTCTGTACGTGGGTTTATCTTTACGATCCAAGATAAGCAGAATTGTTTTTCAGGAAGGCCTAGTAGTTAGTTTTGGGCCAACTAGTCATCGATTTAGACTTTACAGTGACAGTGACACTCAAACATGTGCTAGCAGTCCATGCAGTCATCTAAGTTTCTTCGTATCTCAGTACATTTCAGTATACCAGACGATAATTATCACAATTCTAGAAAACATTTTGCTACATAGTATAGCTGCCCAAACCCAGGCCAATAAGGAAGTCATTTAAAGCCTTAGAGATTAAACGTTTCCCTTTAATACTCGTCCTTGGTTTTCTCGGGAAATGCAAAGTTTTTCTTTGCCCTTTATTTCTTTGCTCTAAAAGCGCTTCATAAGACTGAGAATTTCCACCGGAAAACTACCTCACTCAAAGTGTCACTTTACGTTAATGGCCTCCAGTCACTAACTTGAGTCAGTTAATACCCATTCACATATGACAAATAGATTAATGCAGCTGACTGAAAACGAGAATTTCAGTTAAAATGGCCGAGGGCACAGGCGGATGTAACCTTAATTTGCCATGTTTCGTGTATAAGTGAAATTGGAAGCTAATGAATTTAGATGCTAGCTGTTTCTATGCAAAAATCTAAATATACTAAATCTATAAGGTTTGTATGCTTAATTGTAATATTCTAAATCTTTATTAAATTATTTCATATTTTATAGTAAACACGATGCCAAATGTCAGGATCCTTTCAAGTGTCGATTGGCAGCCCTGTGGAGAACCTCTATCTGTTACTTGTAGTAGACTTTCTTGATATTGTAAGAAATATTGTAATAAAACGAGAATTCCGATTTGAGACCCAATTGTTCTGTTGGATCAGACCATCAGTTCGCATAATTTTTTAAACTTCTTAGGACACTGCAAATCATTAGATTCCCCGTGTTTGATTAAAAATATGAAAAAATGACATTGATTTTTGGAAGGAGAATCGAAAGACGGTTCCAATGAATATTTTTTCATTTCAATAGAATTCATTTTTGGAAGTGTCGGGACGCACTTATTGGGCCTGGCCCAACACATTTTTGGTCCTAATAGCACGGGTCAGTTTATACACGCTTGTCCCAAGAAATGCCTAATGCACAAACACACACACACACACACACACACACACTCAAGGCAGGTGGGCAGATAGACTGGCAGATACTAATGCGGAAACTATGACAAACAGACACAGGAAAAAAGCATTCATAGACAGTCTCCATCAAATTTCAGTCACCCACCTTCATGCAGCTGCAGTTGGTCCTTTTAACAACATTGGCGCTGGTGCTGCCCATGCTGGCAGTTCCCCTGCCTGCCTGCCCCCCTGGCCAGTATCGCGACAGCGAGGGAGCCAACAATTGCAAGGACTGCCCAAGTCAATCGCAGTGCCGCGGCGACTTTGGCAAAGCCTGGGCAGCCAGGTGCGACAGGCCGTTAATTAAGTCCGCTTGCTCAGATTTCTGGGAACAATCTAAAGCGGCTGTCGAATCCGCAACTACTACTGCCCCTGCTAGTAGTGTGGCTGCGTCTGCAGCCAACCCTAGCGCAGGCGCTGTCCAGAATGACTGTAGCGAGGCCATTCAACCATATAAAATTGCTACATTCTCGTACGTTTTAGGCTGCGCCACTGGCCTTGCGGTTTTCTACATTGTACTTCCGAACGCCGCCTTTCTGAGAAGATGGCGCTTGGGTTGCAGGAATCGTTGGAAAACTACTACTGTTTGATGGGACAGCCTTTTTTAGGCTGATAACTGATGAACATGCATCTGTCTGTCTGTCTGACTGACTGTGTCTGTCGTTCTGTGTGTCTGTCGGTCTGTCTGTTTGTTTGTCTGCCTGCCTGCCTGCCTGTCCGTCTGTCTGTCCGTCTGTCTGTCTGTCCTAGTGCCTTAGTGTCTGTCTGTCTGTCTGTGTGTGTCTGTCGGTCTGTCTGTCTGCCTGTCTGTCTGCCTGTCTGTCTGTGTGTGTCTGTCTGTCTGCCTGTCTGTCTGTCTGCCTGCCTTCCTGCCTGTCTGTCTGTCTGTCTGTCTGTCGTTCTGTGTCTGTCAGTCTGTCTGTCCGTCTGTCGGTCTGTCTGTCTGTCCTAGTGCCTTAGTGTCTGTCTGTCTGTCTGTCTGTCTGTGTGTCTGCCTGTCTGTCTGTCTGCCTGTCTGTCTGCCTGTCTGTCTGTCTGTCTGTTGTCTGCCTGTCTGTCTGTCTGTCTTAGTGTCTGGCTGCCGGTCTGTCTGTCTGTATGTCTGTCTCAGTCTGTCTCGTGCCTTAGTGTCTGTCCGTCTGTCTTTTTATCCTTCCTTTTTTCTGTGCTTATTCGCAATGCGATTAAACAAAATCATTCCATGTTTTTTAAAAAAAACACAAACCAGAATATTCCATTTTACATTCAATTTTACCGCTTGCTGAAAGTTGTGCCCATACGTCTCATCTCCTATCTTCCTGACTCGCCTGACTCGCCCATGCGTTCGATTAATTATCTTGCCATCTGATTCTCGGGCTCTGCACTGTGATTGGCTGCTGAGAGGGGGGGGGTTGGTGCCGCTGGGGGTGGCTTTGAGCCTGCCTCTCCATCCCCCTATGCATGTGTGGCTTATTTGTAATGAAGCCTAGAGCCGCTTGCCCGCTCTCTGGATCTCGCTTACTTGAAATTGCTAATTATTGCAATTATTTTTTCGACTATTTCGAAATATACACGCTCATTGTGTTTCTATTGGTTGAATCCTCCGACGGGGTTCAAGGACTAGCGTCAATAAATGCATGTACCGCTGGTTTCACGACTTTCTTTGCGTCCTATAATGACTTACATACATGCATCATAAACTGCTTTAGTAAATGTATGAGCACACAGTTGAGCACTCGGTCATTATAGGGTTGAGCACACAGTTGAGCGCTCGGTCACTATAAGGTTGAGCACACAGTTGAGCGCTCGGTCACTATAGGGTTGAGCACACAGTTGAGCACTCGGTCACTATAGGGTTGAGCACACAGCTGAGCACTCGGTCACTATAGGGTTAAGCACACAGCTGAGCACTCGGTCACTATAGGGTTGAGAACACAGTTGAGCACTCGGTCACTATAGGGTTGAGCACACAGCTGAGCACTCGGTCACTATAGGGTTGAGCACACAGTTGAGCACTCGGTCACTATAGGGTTGAGAACACAGTTGAGCACTCGGTCACTATAGGGTTGAGCACACAGTTGAGCACTCGGTCACTATAGGGTTGAGCACACAGTTGAGCACTCGGTCACTATAGGGTTGAGCACACAGTTGAGCACTCGGTCACTATAGGGTTGAGCACACAGTTGAGCACTCGGTCACTATAGGGTTGAGCACACAGTTGAGCGCTCGGTCACTATAGGGTTGAGCACACAGTTGAGCGCTCGGTCACTATAGGGTTGAGCACACAGTTGAGCACTCGGTCACTATAGTGTTGAGCACACAGCTGAGCACTCAGTCACTATAGGGTTGAGCACACAGCGGAGCACTCAGTCACTATGGAGTGAGCACACAGTTGAGCACTCAGTCACTATGGAGTGAGCACACAGCTGAGCACTCAGTCACTATGGAGTGAGCACACAGCTGAGCACTCAGTCACTATAGGGTTGAGCACACAGCTGAGCACTCAGTCACTATAGGGTTGAGCACACAACTGAGCACTCAGTCACTATGGAGTGAGCACACAGCTGAGCACTCAGTCACTATGGAGTGAGCACACAGCTGAGCACTCAGTCACTATAGGGTTGAGCACACAACTGAGCACTCAGTCACTATGGAGTGAGCACACAGCTGAGCACTCAGTCACTATAGGGTTGAGCACACAACTGAGCACTCAGTCACTATGGAGTGAGCACACAGCTGAGCACTCAGTCACTATGGAGTGAGCACACAGCTGAGCACTCAGTCACTATAGGGTTGAGCACTCAGCTGAGCACTCAGTCACTATAGGGTTGAGCACACAGCTGAGCACTCAGTCACTATAGGGTTGAGCACACAACTGAGCACTCAGTCACTATGGAGTGAGCACACAGCTCAGCACTCATTCACTATAGGGTTGAGCACTCAGCTGAGCACTCAGTCACTATAGGGTTGAGCACTCATTCACTATAGGGTTGAGCACTCAGCTGAGCACTCATTCACTATAGGGTTGAGCACTCAGCTGAGCACTCAGTCACTATAGGGTTGAGCACTCATTCACTATAGGGTTGAGCACTCAGCTGAACACTCATTCACTATAGGGTTGAGCACTCAGCTGAGCACTCAGTCACTATGGAGTCTGTACAATATCTGTTTACGCTCGAAAGCTAGTTAAGGAATTGAAATTAATCAACTCAGTCATGGCAAAAGTACATACAGTCATCTCGAGTGAAATAATTGAATTCTTCCTGCAGCATCAGTCGTTTTATTTTTTCATCTTTATTCAATATTTTCCTTTGTCCTTCGAGCGCGTGATTTCAGAATGGCTCAAGGATATAAAAGGATTATTATGAAGCTATTGCAATGCTTTCGAATTGAGAGACCGAAGAGATTAGCGCGAAGTAATATTTCCCGAAGGGATCAAAGATTGATATTTTTAGTCGGTATAGTTCCACACGCGAGGAATAAAAGCAGTCCTGGTTGAAAGGCCGTCATTCCTGTCTTTCTGATCCGTAGTGATTTTGATGAACAAGCATTTGAAAAACGCAGGACTTAAACTAAGACGGAAAACCTACTCGCTCAAGAAACTATGAGGAGCTGCGTTGGCAGACAAGAAAAATGTAGCTGATGTCTCTGAGCATAGCTGGTGTCTGTCTCTGAGCATAGCTGATGCCTGTCTGAGCATAGCTGATGTCTCTGAGCATAGCTGATGTCTCTGAGCATAGCTGGTGTCTGTCTCTGAGCATAGCTGATGCCTGTCTGAGCATAGCTGATGTCTCTGAGCATAGCTGGTGTCTGTCTCTGAGCATAGCTGATGCCTGTCTGAGCATAGCTGATGTCTCTGAGCATAGCTGGTGTCTGTCTCTGAGCATAGCTGATGCCTGTCTCTGAGCATAGCTGATGTCTCTGAGCATAGCTGGTGTCTGTCTCTGAGCATAGCTGATGCCTGTCTCTGAGCATAGCTGGTGTCTGTCTCTGAGCATAGCTGGTGTCTGTCTCTGAGCATAGCTGGTGTCTGTCTCTGAGCATTGCTGATGCCTGTCTCTGAGCATAGCTGATGTCTCTGAGCATAGCTGATGCCTGTCTCTGAGCATAGCTTTATGCCTGTCTCTGAGCATAGCTGATGCCTGTCTCTGAGCATAGCTGATGTCTCTGAGCATAGCTGATGTCTGTCTCTGAGCATAGCTGATGCCTGTCTCTGAGCATAGCTGATGTCTCTGAGCATAGCTGGTGTCTGTCTCTGAGCATAGCTGATGCCTGTCTCTGAGACTACAGAAGAACTCTCTCCAGAGAAAGCATTTCTTTCCCACCGTTATCAGCCAATCGAAAAGAAGAAAGAAGAAAAGAAGAAGACAAGAAAGTGTGTTTCATATAGCAGTATTCGTAGAAATCGACCAACTCGACCACATCTAGATTAGCCAATTCGCATTTGCAACCATAAGGCTACGAATTGACTTTCAAAACGCGTTGTCATCTCGAGAGCTTCGAAGTTTATTAGAATCGATTGATCGGCGATCGCGTGCAAGACAATCGTTTCTTGGAAACTCGCAGGGATAAACTTCATTTTTTCATCAAATATTTGACTGCAGAGAATGGCTTCTGATGTGAGTAGAAAGGGGCTTGTTTACATGGAAACTCCGAATTTCATGTCAACTGGCCATGGCGCCAAATTTCATGTCAACTGCCCATGGCGCCTAATTTCATGTCAACTGGCCATGGCACCAAATTTCATGTCATCCAGGGCGCCAAATTTCATGTCAACTGGCCGTGGCGCCAAATTTCGCGCGTGTAATAACACGTGTTCGCGCGTGTATTGCTCAACTTTGCTTATTTGAACAGCCGTTCAGATCAGCGGAGCAAAGTGCCCGGCAGCAGAAGCAGGAGGAGCAGCAGAAGCCGCTGATGCAGCAGCCACTGCCCGAGTCTGCAGGACTTCTCAATGTCGCAGTCTCCAATGCCTTACCAAAGCGTGGAGTGCTCTGGTGGCCATTGTTTCGAGAGAATTCAATGAAGACTGTCAATTGCTGTCTAATGTTCGTTCTGGTCGGCATGTCTGACTCCAGCATTGGGGCGGCTCTGCCCGGGCTGGCTTGTCTGGTGCGAGATGATGAAGCCGAGGAGTCACGGATGCTGGAAGCGGCGCCTTTGGTGCTGTTCTGTCACGAGGCTGCTGTGTTGGCTACAGCACTATCTGCCGGTTTGCTGAATCGCAGGTGGGCAATCTTATGATGGTTATTTATGACCTGTTATATGTATCAGGCCTTTGATCTTTGCCGCTAATCGATGCGTGCTTGATAAATGCTTTTAGGGTTGCCGTCTTTGATCTTTGCCGCCACTGAATGTCTATGATTATTGATCATGGGGGTTGCCGCCTTTGATCTTTGCCGCCAACGAATGCTTCTGATTATTGATTAGGGAGCTGTCGCCTTTGGTATTTGTCACCAATGAATGTCTTTGATTATCAATAATGGTGGGCTTCCGCCTTTGATATTTGCCGCCAATGAATATCTTTGATTATCAATAATGGTGGGCTTCCGCCTTTGATATTTGCCGCCAATGAATGTCTTTGATTATCAATAATGGTGGGCTTCCGCCTTTGATATTTGCCGCCAATGAATGTCTTTGATTATCAATAATGGTGGGCTTCCGCCTTTGATATTTGCCGCCAATCAATGTCTCTGATTATTGATTCTGGGGCTTCCACCTTTGATCTTTGCCGTAAATGAGTGTCCCTGATTATGATTATGGGGTTGCCGTCTTTGATCTTTGCCGCCAAACGAATGCTTCTGATTATCAATAATGGAGGGTTGCCGCCTTTTATCTTTGCCGCCAAGCAATGTCTCTGATTATTGATTCTGGGGTTACCGCCTTTGATATTTGCCGCCAATCAATGCTTCATATTAATTTTAGGGAGGCTGCCCCCTTTGATCTTTGCCGGCAGTGAATACTTCTGATTAAGTCAGCATATTACAAATCCTTTATTTTTGGACTGTAAAACACAGCTTTGCATCTGCATGCAGGACTTACTTCCATACTGCTGTATGTTGGAGTTGAGTTTAGTCTCATAAAAGTTCACATATTTTTCTCTCTCTCTAACACCGGAAAACTCGATATGAGAAACGTCGAATGTTTATTTTTAAAAAAGAACTCCATTTTGATCCAGTGGGATTGGGGCAGTTGATGTTGACTTTGCAGCACTTAGTTTCTGGCATCCAGACTCCATTAAATGACTTGCACTGCAATGCTGTGCAGTGAGGAATTGCCTCGGGGGGGGGATAGGAGGTGTGCAATTTCAAAGTCTAATTTTGGCGGTCCTTGGCAAACAGAATTGTCAACTGGAATGGATTGCTGAAATGTTTGCAAATTCGAAGAATATGATAAGAGTTCAGCGGCAGTTTCTTTCTGATTTTTTTATCTATCCTGAATTGACCGCTTAGATCTTTGCCAACCTAACCTAGGTTATATCTTGATATAGCTCCGCTGCAGTTAATGCGTACGACTGAGGAACGGAGTGGAGAGAAGTGGAGATGGAGTTTGAGCAGAGAGGAGATAAGAAAAGATGAAATGAGAGGAGATGAGAGATAAGAAAAGATGAGACAAGACGAAAAAAGAAAAAAGAAGGAAGAGAAGATGTAACAACGAGATAAAATGAGAGGAGAGGAAAAGAGAGGAGAGGAGATGCGATGAAAGGAGTGAGAGGAGAGGAGAGGAAAGGAGAAAAGGAGAAAGATGAGAGGAGATGTGAACACACGAGATGAGATGACAACAAAAAAGAGGAGGGGAGATAAGATGAGAGGAGAGGATAGGAGAGGAAAGGAGGAGATTAGATGAAAGGAGATGAGAGGAGATTAGATGAGAGGAGATGAGAGGAGAAGAGAGGAGATGAGAGGAGATGAAAGGAGATGAGAGGAGAGGTAGCAAGAATAGACCTAGTTTGAGAAGCAGATAATAAACTGAGAGACTAATAAATTGACATGCATGGGACTCAGAACTGAGCGTCTGGGCAGATAAAATCAGGACAGAAACGGCTTAAAATATTAGCATTAGGTCTAGCAACAGAAGAGTTGATGGGCAGTAAATCACGAGCATCACGCACTCGTTCGATCAGATTTTTTCTTAAGCTTGAAATCCCCCTGCTTTATTATGGCTTTGTAAATTCGATTTTCTGAAAGCTTCTCGTCCAGTCGGGATGCCCGAGAAAGAATTACTAATTTCAATTTTGTTGAAAGCATTTATTGAAGTTACCTGCCTAAAACACATTAGTACGTTTTTGCTCAGACCCATGTAGACTGGTTAGTATAATTTCCTTTCAGAGACTGCCATTTCATTTGAGGGGATGCTATTTCATTTGAGGGGATGCCATTTCATTTGAGGGGCTGCCATTTCATTTGAGGGGATGCCATTTCATTTGAGGGGATGCTATTTCATTTGAGGGGATGCTATTTCATTTGAGGGGATGCTATTTCATTTGAGGGGATGCTATTTCGTTTTAGGGACTGCCATTTCATTTGAGGGGATGCCATTTCATTTGAGGGGCTGCCATTTCATTTGAGGGGATGCCATTTCATTTGAGGGGATGCCATTTCATTTGAGGGGCTGCCATTTCATTTGAGGGGATGCCATTTCATTTGAGGGGATGCCATTTCATTTGAGGGGATGCTATTTCGTTTTAGGGACTGCCATTTCATTTGAGGGGATGCTATTTCAGTTGAGGATGCCATTTCATTTGAGGGGATGCTATTTCATTTAAGGGGCTGCCATTTCAGTTGAGGGGCTGCCATTTCAGTTGAGGGGCTGCCATTTCAGTTGAGGGGCTGCCATTTCAGTTGAGGGGATGCCATTTCAGTTGAGGGGATGTCATTTCAGTTGAGGGGATGCCATTTCAGTTAAGGGGATGCCATTTCAGTTGAGGGGATGCCATTTCAGTTGAGGGGATGCCATTTCAGTTGAGGGGATGCCATTTCAGTTGAGGGGATGCCATTTCAGTTGAGGGGATGCCATTTCATTTGAGGGGATTCCATTTCAGTTGAGAGGCTGCCATTTCAGTTCAGGGGATGCCATTTCAGTTGAGGGGATGCTATTTCGTTTGAGGGGATGCTATTTCATTTGAGGGGATGCCATTTCAGTTGAGAGGATGCCATTTCAGTTGAGGGGATGCCATTTCAGTTGAGGGGATGCCATTTCAGTTGAGGGGATGCCATTTCATTTGAGGGGATGCCATTTCAGTTGAGAGGCTGCCATTTCAGTTCAGGGGATGCCATTTCAGTTGAGGGGATGCTATTTCGTTTTAGGGACTGCCATTTCATTTGAGGGGATGCCATTTCAGTTGAGGATGCCATTTCATTTGAGGGGATGCTATTTCATTTAAGGGGCTGCCATTTCAGTTGAGGGGCTGCCATTTCAGTTGAGGGGCTGCCATTTCAGTTGAGGGGATGCCATTTCATTTGAGGGGCTGCCATTTCAGTTGAGGGGATGCCATTTCATTTGAGGGGCTGCCATTTCAGTTGAGGAGATGCCATTTCAGTTCAGGGGATGCCATTTCAGTTCAGGGGATGTCATTTCAGTTGAGGGGATGCCATTTCAGTTCAGGGGATGCCATTTCAGTTGAGGGGAGGCCATTTAATTTAATCGAAAAGATTCTTCAATTGAAATGCTTAAAAGTACAAGAAGTCCCTACTTTGTCCCCAATTTGACCTCACAGTATACTTCTGTCTTTATTTTACAGTTATTATATTTTTCTGTTTGCTTCTAGAATTTGCCAAGCGCTATAAGGCATTAAGCCTAGCTGTAAAACTCTGACGAGGCAATTAGCAGTAACTAGCTGAAAGACGAGAGTAGCAGTTTAATAGCCCCGTAATGGAATATAAAATATGAACTCATTTTTACTGTGTTCTAGACAATGGCCATAATTGACTATTTACCATCAAATTTATGCGCTTTCAGTGTTGGTCTCAGCTAAATCTGATTTCCTGTTGTGTAGGTTAGTGCGCTGTGCATTCGCTTAACGAACGCGTACAATTTTCATGTGCTTCCGGGCAGGCCTTCAAAAAACAGGTTATTTACCCTACAGTAACTTCCGGTCAGCCAAAAGGGGATATTTATCTTAAAGAAACTAGTGTACTTCTGGTCAGTCACAAGGGGATATTTATCCTACAGTAACTTCTGGTCAGCCAAAAGGGGATATTTATCCTACAGTAACTTCCGGTCAGTCACAAGGGGATATTTATCCTACAGTAACTTCCGGTCAGTCAAAGGGGGATATTTATCCTACAGTAACTTCCGGTCAGTCCAAGGGGATATTTATCCTACAGTAACTTCTGGTCAGTCTCAAGGGGATATTTATCCTACAGTACCTTCCGGTCAGGCCTTCTCTAGTCTACGATGTACGATCGATAATTTGATATATTAAATAAATTACAAATGCTTACTATATTCTTGATAATTTACTGATAGTAGAGATAGTAGCATATTACACGTATAAAGTTAATAATAAAGTACTTTTCTTAACTAACCTGCAGTTTCAATAGAAACACAGCTAGTAGTAGTGAAAATATGAACTATTTAATTAGTGTAATAATTTACTCAAACTCAACAGGTTGCCAGCCAACCTGATCCTGGCCATTGTTGCCACGGCGCTGCCAATTTGTTTCGCATTGGCTGGTCAAAGTCGCACCCTGCCAGCTCTGGCCGCTGTGCTCAGCCTGATGGGGCTGGCCGAGGGCTGTCTGGAGTTCCTGTGCAACGCCCGGCTGCTGGCCACCTATCGGGAGCAGGCCGCCCCTTTCCTGCAGGCCATGTTCTGCTGTCAAAGTTTTGGCGCCTTTTTAGCGCCGCTAATTGTTGGCGCCTTCATGTCGGACAGGGTGGCGGCTGGGGTTGGCCCGGCTGGTGGGGGCAACTGTACGGCTGAGGACGCCGATAGCCTGGCTGAGGGGGTTCGAATGCCCTTTTATCTGATCGCTGTGCTGCAGGCGAGTTCCGGGATGGGAGTCAGTTGACCCCCCTTTTTGGATGCTTTAAGGGTCTGTAGGGTGGGGGAGTCAGGTGACCCCCCTTTTTGGATGCTTTAAGGGTCAGTAGGGTGGGGGAGTCAGTTGACCCCCCAATGTGGATGGTCTCATGAAAATTTGGGTGCGAGAGTCAGTTGACCCCTTTCCGGTGTTTCAACTTCATCAGAGAAGTCATATGACCAATTCATATGCTTAATAATTAAGTTAGTAGGCGTATTCTGGCCTTTTTCTGATCATAAAAAGAAGTCATTAAGGGAGTCACCTGACCCCCAAACTCATCAATGGCTAAGCTACTTTATAAATATCTGCTCTGCCAACTTCAGATCCCCATAGCAATGTCGGCACTCTGGCTGGCCTACAGGGAAGGCTGGAACGACATTGTCGAGACTGCCGACCCAGCCGTCTCAGGTGTGGCTTGAATCTATTGACACTTATTTCCGTTGTTTTTTATCAATCCTAATTTTGATTTTCTACCATTTTTCCTATCATAGCTGACGCCAATCAGACTGAGCATCGGCAGCGGCAGCGGCAGCAGGGCTTCGACAAGGCCGAAGGCACCCTGATCTTCTTGGTTCTCGTCTGCGCTTCGTTTAGCGCCTTTGTCCTGGACGGGATTCTTGTGAGAGGGGATCGGAGCTCTGTTGAAACATCTGGACACGATTTTTAGAGCGTAGAATCATTTGGCGCCACTTCTAGAATCATCTGGTGCCACTTCTAGAATCATCTGGCGCCACTTCTAGAATCATCTGGTGCCACTTCTAGAATCATCTGGCGCCACTTCTAGAATCATCTGGCGCCACTTCTGGAATCATCTGGTGCAACTTCTAGAATCATCTGGTGCCACTTTTAGAATCATCTGACGCCACTTTTAGAATCATCTGGCGCCACTTCTAGAATCATCTGGCGCTACTTTTAGAATCATCTGGCGCCACTTTTAGAATCATCTGGCGCCACTTCTAGAATCATTTGGCGCCACTTTTAGAATCATTTGGCGCCACTTCTAGAATCATCTGGCGCAACTTCTAGAATCATCTGGCGCCACTTCTAGAATCATTTGGCGCCACTTCTAGAATCATTTGGCGCCACTTCTAGAATCATCTGGCGTCACTTCTAGAATAATCTGGTGCAACTTCTAGAATAATCTGGTGCCACTTTTAGAATCATCTGGCGCCACTTTTAGAATCACCTGACGCCACTTCTAGAATCATCTGGCGCTACTTTTAGAATCATCTGGCGCCACTTTTAGAATCATCTGGCGCCACTTCTAGAATCATTTGGTGCCACTTTTAGAATCATTTGGCGCCACTTCTAGAATCATCTGGCGCCACTTCTAGAATCATCTGGCGCCACTTCCAGAATCATTTGGCGCCACTTTTAGAATCATTTGGTGCCACTTCTAGAATCATCTGGCGCCACTTTTATAATCATCTGGCGCCACTTTTAGAATCATCTGGCGCCACTTCTAGAATCATTTGGCGCCACTTTTAGAATCATTTGGTGCCACTTCTAGAATCATCTGGCGCAACTTCTAGAATCATCTGGCGCCACTTCTAGAATCATCTGGCGCTACTTTTAGAATCATTTGGCGCCACTTTTAGAATCATTTGGTGCCACTTGAATAATCATTTGACAATAAATCTTGCTTAATCTCAAAAATATAAAAGTGCTCCTCATTGTTGCAGGGCAGCTTCGGCAGCCTGATCTATGCGTTCTCGCTCGAGTCTGTCAGCTTGCCTAGTGAGAAATCCCAAACTGCCTACCTGTCCGCCACTTTCTGGGTGAGTGTTTCTTAGAAAGCTCAGAGATAAGAAGAGAGAAGCGAGAGAGCGATAAATAATTTGTCTTTGGAATTCGGATGGCTTGCCGATATGTAGCGTAATTAACTTTACTGGCATAGTCTGTATTGACCTTTGGATCATCTAGCCGATATGTAGCGTAATCAACTTTACTGGCATAGTCTGTATTGGCCTTTGGATCATCTAGCCGATATGTAGCGTAATCAACTTTACTGGCTTATAGTTTTCTTGACTTTTGAATCAGCTAACCGATATGTAGCGTAATAAACTTTACTGGAATAGTTTGTCTTGGCTTTGAATCAGCTAGCTGATATGTAGCGTAATCAACTTTACTGGCATAGTCTGTATTGGCCTTTGGATCATCTAGCCGATATGTAGCGTACTCAACTTTACTGGAATAGTTTGTCTTGACTTTGAATCAGCTTATAATTTTCTTTACTTTTGAATCAGCTAGCAGATATGTAGCGTAATAAACTTTACTGGAATAGTTTGTCTTGACTTTGAATCAGCTAGCCGATATGTAGCGTAATTTTAGGCGAAAGTAGAGGTGAAAGTATTTTTTTAAATAATAAAACCATTTTATCGTGAGTCGATTTGAAGCCTTAAATTTCTAGTTCCTAATTAGAAAGATTGGCTACCTGACATTTCCTGGAATTTCCAGGGCTTCACTCTGTTGGGACGGCTGGTCGGAATTTTTCTGACCTTAAAAGTCGCTTCAATCTATGTTTTATTTTTCGATCTGGTGAGCAATTTGACTGTCATAATTATTAGTTGAACTTTCTTACTACACTACTTACAGTTCCAGTAGCTAAATTAGCGCATGCTTTTTTAGGCAGGTCTCCTTGTCGCGGCTGCGCTGTTTTCAATGGGCTGGGGAAGCGTGACTTTGCTGTTTTTGAGCACACTGCTCACCGGATTTTTTATTAGCCATTGCATGCCTGCACTACTGGCTGTGACTGAGCAATTTGTCCATCTGACAGGTTTGTCTGTGGGATTCTGGGGATTTCGTGCATAGAGTGGGATCATGGGATATGGGATCGATGGGATATGGGATCGATGGGATATGGGATCGATGGGATATGGGATCGATAGGGTATATGGGAGCAATTTGATATGGGATCGATGTACATGTAATTTGGGATTTGGGATAATGGTCATACTTATAGCATACCTAGCCTGTAGTTCAATCTTGCATTCCCTGATAAAAATGTTGACAGCCAGCAGAGCCACAGCGTTGGTTGCGTCTGCTGCACTTGGCGAAGCTGTTGTGCCCGTTGCCATGGTGACCGTGAGTACCAACAGTTTCTCTGCTGAAGTATGCTTGTACATTTATTTTTACTATGTACGAAAGTTCTTCAGAGAGTGAGTAATTGTTATTTTCAACTCATAAATACAAACAATATTTGTCTAAAAATTGAAAATCTGTATTTTAAGTTTAGAATCTGTATCTAACAGTTAAGAATCTGTATCTAACAGTTAAGAATCTGTATCTAACAGTTAAGAATCTGTATCTAACAGTTAAGAATCTGTATCTAACAGTTAAGAATCTGTATCTAACAGGTGAAAATATGTATTTAAAAGTTTAGAATCTGTTTCTAACAGGCGATAGACACGAATCTAACACGAACCCATTGTGTCGTATTTTATACCCGCAGGCCATGCAGCGGATGAGTCTGCAGGTTTATCCCATATTTCATTCCCTGTTTGTCATCCTGGCTCTGGTCCTGTGCTTCTCTCTGGCCACTCTTGGCTGTCGGACTCAAAAGTCTCAGCTGACCCGGGGTCGCTTGGCCAACTTTCTGTTGCTGGGCGTCTGCTCGAAATTTGATGCGCAAGAAGCTGCTGTCGCTGTTGTTGGTTGTGGGGAACTGCGGCACACGACTCACGATGGCAGTCGCCTTGGCAACGATTTTAATAACGAGGCTGGTAACCATGGAGACGAGGATTTGTCGTTTGACGAGCTGGCGGCCAGCAGGCACGCATGTGGTCAGCTGAGCTGATGACGCAATATCTATCTATCTATCTATCTATCTGTCTATCTATCTATCTGTCTATCTATCTATCTGTCTATCTGTCTATCTATCTATCTATCTATCTATCTATCTATCTATCTATCTATCTATCTATCTATCTATCTATCTATCTATCTATCTATCTATCTATCTATCTATCTATCTATCTATCTATCTATCTATCTATCTATCTATCTATCTATCTATCTATCTATCTATCTATCTATCTATCTATCTATCTATCTATCTGTCTATCTATCTATCTATCTATCTGTCTATCTATCTATCTATCTATCTATCTATCTATCTATCTGTCTATCTGTCTATCTAGCTATCTATCTATCTATCTATCTATCTATCTATCTATCTATCTATCTGTCTATCTGTCTATCTATCTATCTATCTATCTATCTATCTATCTATCTATCTATCTATCTGTCTATCTATCTATCTATCTATCTGTCTATCTATCTATCTATCTATCTATCTATCTATCTATCTATCTATCTATCTATCTATCTATCTATCTATCTATCTATCTATCTATCTATCTATCTATCTATCTATCTATCTATCTATCTATCTATCTATCTATCTATCTATCTATCTATCTATCTATCTATCTATCTATCTATCTGTCTATCTGTCTATCTATCTATCTATCTATCTATCTATCTATCTATCTATCTATCTATCTATCTATCTATCTATCTATCTATCTATCTATCTATCTATCTATCTATCTATCTATCTATCTATCTATCTATCTATCTATCTATCTATCTATCTATCTATCTATCTATCTATCTATCTGTCTATCTATCTATCTATCTATCTATCTATCTGTCTATCTATCTATCTATCTATCTATCTATCTATCTATCTATCTATCTATCTATCTATCTATCTATCTATCTATCTATCTATCTATCTATCTATCTATCTATCTATCTATCTATCTATCTATCTATCTATCTATCTATCTATCTATCTATCTATCTGTCTATCTATCTATCTATCTATCTGTCTATCTATCTATCTATCTATCTGTCTATCTATCTATCTATCTATCTGTCTATCTATCTATCTGTCTATCTATCTATCTATCTATCTATCTATCTATCTATCTATCTATCTATCTATCTATCTATCTATCTATCTATCTATCTATCTATCTATCTATCTATCTATCTATCTATCTATCTATCTATCTATCTATCTATCTGTCTATCTATCTATCTATCTATCTATCTATCTATCTATCTATCTATCTATCTATCTATCTATCTATCTATCTATCTATCTATCTATCTATCTATCTATCTATCTGTCTATCTATCTATCTATCTATCTATCTATCTATCTATCTATCTATCTATCTGTCTATCTGTCTATCTATCTATCTATCTATCTATCTATCTATCTGTCTATCTATCTGTCTATCTATCTATCTATCTATCTATCTATCTATCTATCTATCTATCTATCTATCTATCTATCTATCTATCTATCTATCTATCTATCTGTCTATCTCTCCATCTATCTATCCATCTACCCATCTATCTATCTATCTATCCATCGATCTATCTATCTATCTGTCTATCTATCCATCTATCCATCTATCCATCCATCTATCCATCGATCTATCTGTCTATCTATCTATCTATCTATCTATCTGTCTATCTATCCATCTATCCATCTATCCATCCATCTATCAATCAATCTATCAATCTATCTATCTATCTATCCATGTATCAATCAATCTATCTATCTATCTATCTATCTATCTATCTATCTATCTATCTATCTATCTATCTATCTATCTATCTATCTATCTATCTATCTATCTATCTATCTATCTATCTATCTATCTATCTATCTATCTATCTGTCTATCTATCTATCTATCTATCTATCTATCTATCTATCTATCTATCTATCTATCTATCTATCTATCTATCTATCTATCTATCTATCTATCTATCTATCTATCTATATATCTATATATCTCTCTATCTATTCTCGAACTTGCTGTTTACTATTTTAACTTTAATGTCCAAGTTACAGTATCAAGACAAACTGTGAGCATACAGAATGACACCAATATCCTTTTTTAAGAGCGATGTCATTTGTGTCTATGGAACACCGTAAATCATGATACAATAATTGTCTCCTACGGTAAGTTACTGTAATTGACATAAAAGAAAGTTTGAATTCAAATCGCTGCATTAAAAGAACTGATATTGAACTTGTTTATCAAACAGCGAGACATTTCTATTCCAGATTTAAATGAGAAAGTTTGTTTTGTTGTTTATTTGCTTTCGTAAGTTTATATTTGTGGACTGTGGTATGATAGATAGATAGAGAAGTCTGAGAAGTAGATAGACCAGGTAGGTTGAGAAGTAGATAGACAGGGTAGGTTGAGAAGTAGATAGACAGGGTAGGTTGAGAAGTAGATAGACAGGGTAGGTTGAGAAGTAGATAGACAGGGTAGGTTGAGAAGTAGATAGACAGGGTAGGTTGAGAAGTAGATAGACAGGGTAGGTTGAGAAGTAGATAGACAGGGTAGGTTGAGAAGTAGATAGACAGGGTAGGTTGAGAAGTAGATAGACAGGGTAGGTTGAGAAGTAGATAGACAGGGTAGGTTGAGAAGTAGATAGACAGGGTAGGTTGAGAAGTAGATAGACAGGGTAGGTTGAGAAGTAGATAGACAGGGTAGGTTGAGAAGTAGATAGACGGTAGTTTGAGAAGTAGATAGGCAGGGTAGGTTGAGAAGTAGATAGACAGGGTAGGTTGAGAAGTAGATAGACGGTAGTTTGAGAAGTAGATAGGCAGGGTAGGTTGAGAAGTAGATAGACAGGGTAGGTTGAGAAATAGATAGACGGTAGTTTGAGAAGTAGATAGACCAGGTAGGTTGAGAAGTAGATAGACGGTAGTTTGAGAAGTAGATAGACAGGGTAAGGAGTAAGTTGAGATGTAGATTAACAGAGGCTAAGAAGTAGATACGAGCGTAGATAGAACTTAGAAATATCAGTAAGTAGATAGTGTAGTAAGTAGAAAGTAGCTTGAGAAGTAGATAGACAGGGAGATAGTAAAGAGAAGTAGGTAGGTAGGTACAATTGAATTATCCAAACGCAGGTTGCAGCCAAAGACGCTGAGAACAGGAGAGCAGCTCCATGACACCAAAGACTTCTTGTCAATAAATTCGAGGCGTCATCAAGAAGCTGCCCCCCCCCCTATTCTCACGGCTGTTGTGTGTCAGTCTGTCGTAGTTACCAATTCTATTTTACCTGTGGATAGGAAATGAAATTCCAATACAATTTAAAGACAAAGTCTGAACAGTGTCGGTTTTTTGACGTCTGTAAACTGGGGCCGAGGGGCCTTCTTTATAACCTTAGCGGAAATCAACACTTTGGCCTCCTCACGGGACCAACCCTTGCTTGACCCCCCGGTCGAGTCAGAGAATTTATGGGCATTAGCTGGGTTCGACATCCACCCCAACC
>NIVC01004025.1:0-25000 GCA_002269645.1 Macrostomum lignano | reverse complement strand
CATGACTGAGTGTACAGATTGGGATCATGTACAGATTGGGATCATGTACAGATTGGGATCATGTATAGATTGGGATCATGTACAGATTGGGATCATGTACAGATTGGGATCATGTATAGATTGGGATCATGTACAGATTGGGATCATGTACAGATTGGGATCATGTATAGATTGGGATCATGTACAGATTGGGATCATGTACAGATTGGGATTATGTATAGATTGGGATCATGTACAGATTGGGATCATGTACAGATTGGGATCATGACTGAGGGTACAGATTGGGTTATGACTAGTGTACAGACCATCAACCACCGGTCTTCAGCGTCTATGTCCAGGCCTTCGCCCTGACGCGAGGCATATTCTTTTCCCGCTCGCGCTACCGGAGGCACTACGATGACAATGAGCAGCCCACTCTGTGCGTGAACCTGCTGGACCCGATCACCGCGGACCTCAACAATTCTGTTGTTGAACCGTGGCTCTATCGAAACGAAACTGTACTGGGAATTTTTGCCTGCCCGCTGGATGACAGGGGCGACAAGAAGTACTGCTGCGGACCCGAGACCGCTGAGTACTGCTGCACCTTCTGGGACAAGTAAGTGTCTGTGCGAGGCATTGGGATTTCCCATGTCTGAGATTTATTATTATTATTTATTAGACGCAGGGGGCGGTTGTGTGCACCCTGGCGCAATTTAAACGTCTTTGGCACACAACCGGCGAGAGGCATTACTGCCCATTCCGCCGACTCCCCTGAGCAGGCATACAAGCGCGCGGATACGTTACGCAGGCACAAACTCACACAGGAGTGTACAGCGGCCCTAACTTGTCAATTGTTAGGCATGTACACTTCACTGCGCCTTGGGGGGGTTGGCTCTCAAGGCCGTTAATTGCACAAGCGAGCCAAGCCAAGATTCCAATCCAGCCCCAAATTAATGTGGCTGCACTTGGAATCGAGCCTGGGTCGCGGCACACCAGAGCAGCTGCGCTACCGCTGGGCTACGGCCCCCCTTCCCATGTCTGAGATACCTGCAGATTGGGATTTCCCATGTCTAAGATACCCGAAAGTTGGGATTTCCCATGTCTAAGATACCTGCAGATTGGGATTTCCCATGTCCAAGATACTCGAAGATTGGGATTTCCCATGTCTAAAATACCAGGAGATTGGGATTTCCCATGTCTAAGATACCTGCAGATTGGGATTTCCCATGTCTAAGATACCTGCAGATTGGGATTTCCCATGTCTAAGATACCTGCAGATTGGGATTTCCCATGTCTAAGATACCTCCAGATTGGGATTTCCCATGTCTAAGATACCCGAAGATTGGGATTTCCCATGTCTGAGATACCCGAAGATTGGGATTTCCCATGTCTAAGATACCTGCAGATTGGGATTTCCCATATCTAAAATACCCGGAGATTGGGATTTCCCATGTCTAAGATACCTCCAGATTGGGATTTTCCGTGTCTAAGGTATCTGGACACTGAGATTTCAAATATCCAAGATACCATGATTAGAATTTCCCACATCTAAGATACCTGGAGATTGGGATTTCGCATATCTATAATAACCTAGCAGATAGTGGTGCCCAGATGGAGATACTCAAATCTTGTTTATAGTATATGGTATGGTATATAGTATATACATCTTAATATATAGGATTTATGATTATAGTTTAAAAGGAAATTATATTCTCAAATTATTCTTATTCTACTAAATTTGCTTAAATCAGTAGAGCAGTCAGGAAAATAGCATCTAAATTAAATATTTTCAGTCCCGGCCGAGTTGCTTGGGTGGTGGTGATAATCGTTACGGCCGCTGTTTGTGCAGCCATTGGTGCTGTTCACTTTATTAGAAAATTAAAGTGAACTTCATCGCGCGCGGACAGAAGAATGAAGATTTAAAAATTTTGTGAACATTTTTTACAGAAAGCGCCGTACTACCGTAAAAATTCAAGTGTTCGACAAATATTCATGAAAGAAGCTTTGTGCCTTTTTTTAGATTTTTTGCCTATAATAATAAACAGCCTCTATATGTGCGTTTCTATAAACATTCCTGTGTAAACAATTGTCTTCCAAGTTTTTTAACCCTAAAAAATCTACATTCTCCATTCCATTCTCTGAATCTTAACCGAGAGAATCTCATCTCAGAGAATCTCATCTCAGAGAATCTCATTTCAGAGAATCACATCTTAGAGAATCTCATCTTAGAAGAATTTTATCTAAGAAGAATCCAATCTCAGAGAATCTCATCTCAGAGAATCTCATCTCAGAGAATCTCATCTCAGAGAATCTCATCTCAGAGAATCTCATCTCAGAGAATCTCATCTTATAAGAATCATATTTAAGAACAATCCAATCTCAGAGAATCTCATCTCAGAGAATCTAATCTCAGAGAATCTCGTCTCAGAGAGTCTCATCTCAGAGAGTCTCATCTCAGAGAATCTAATCTCAGAGAATCTCATCTCAGAGAATCTCATCTCAGAGAATCTCATCTCAGAAGAATCTCATCTCAGAGAATCTCATCTCAGAGAATCTCATCTCAGAAGAATCTCATCTCAGAAGAATCTCATCTCAGAAGAATCTCATCTCAGAGAATCTCATCTCAGAGAATCTCATCTCAGAAGAATCTCATCTCAGAAGAATCTCATCTCAGAGAATCTCATCTCAGAGAATCTCATCTCAGAGAATCTCATCTCAGAAGAATCTCATCTCAGAGAATATAATCCCCAAGAATATCATCTCAAAACAATCACATCTAGAGAGTCTCACTTTCGGTTATATCTCATGATTTAATGTCAGATCTCATGGTTTCAGGTGAAATCTCATGATTTTTGATGAGATCTCTAGATCTGGGATTCTAATGGAACCAGAGCTATCTTGCAGACTCCCAGGAACTGCAGCTGATACCCCGTCAGTCTCGAATGCTGTGAAAAGATTAAAAGCAGAAAATATGCTTGAGTAAGGATTAGCTCACTTTTTGAGAAATTTTTATAAAAAGCAACTGAAGGTTGCTTTTATTGAGTCTGATAACGTAGGTTAAAATTTGCTAACGAATGAAAAAGTGAATTTTGTAGATTTAAATGAGTAATACGCATATAATAACAAATTAGTGACACTCATCAGTGACAAATCAGTGACAAATCCGTGACACTCTTCAGTGACAAATCAGTGGCACTCTTCAGTGACAAATTAGTGACACTCTTCACTGACAAATCAGTGACACTCTTCAGTGACAAATCAGTGGCACTCTTCAGTGACAAATTAGTGACACTCTTCACTGACAAATCAGTGACACTCTTCACTGACAAATCAGTGACACTCTTCAGTGACAAATTAGTGACACTCTTCACTGACAAATCAGTGACACTCTTCACTGACAAATCCGTGACACTCTTCAGTGACAAATTAGTGACACTTTTCAGTGACAAATCAGTGAAAAATCGGTGACACACTTTTAGTGATATATAAGTACATTTTTAGAAACAATAGAGACACATATTTAGACTAAAAAACAAATTACATTTCTTCGCAGAGATGAAGAGTGCATATTCACCAGTTAGCAGACTGTCTACAACTTAGAGAAAAGCTGCTTGTCAATGCTCATAAACATGCTTTTGCGCCTGTTCCACCCAGGCAAGCGCAACAGCTTCCAAGCAATTGTGTATTCTTCATTTCATTTTTACTATGGATTTTGCCATTAAAAGCAAGTTATGATTACCAGCGTCAGGTAACTGGGCCAAAAAAATGTTAATTTCACTCGCATAGACAACAGCAACAGCAGCAAACAGATAAAAACTGCAAGAAGAAAACTACAAGAAGTCGCCCCCCCATTAAGGCACACCTCACAGGTGTGAACTGAGGGACAATGTTCCCACCACCCTATCGGCGGCCTGGAAAAAGTAGCTAAAAGAAAGAATTGTTACCCCAACTGCCTTGCCTAACCACCCATCAATAAAAGTCCAAGCGGTCGGTTCATCAATGGTGTGACTTCTGCCTTCTTGCAGTCTAGGAGCACGCAGGGGAGATAGGGAGAGACAGGTACTCGTATGTCTGTATTGGGAGTCTGCTGACTGAGATCGGAGTGACTCACGGGGTGATTGTGAGATAGGAGACAGTGAGATAGGAGACAGAGAGATAGGAGACAGTGAGATAGGAGACAGTGAGATAGGAGACAGAGAGATAGGAGACAGAGAGATAGGAGACAGAGAGATAGGAGACAGTGAGATAGGAGACAGTGAGATAGAAGACAGTGAGATAGGAGACAGTGAGATAGAAGACAGTGAGATAGAAGACAGTGAGATAGAAGACAGTGAGATAGGAGACAGTGAGATAGGAGACAGAGAGATAGGAGACAGTGAGATAGGAGACAGTGAGATAGAAGACAGTGAGATAGGAGACAGTGAGATAGGAGACAGTGAGATAGGAGAGTGAGATAGGACACAGAGAGATATTAGACAGTGAAATAGGACAGTGAAATAGCAGACAGTGAGATAGGAGACAGAGAGATAGGAGACAGAGAGATAGGAGACAGTGAGATAGGAGACAGAGAGATAGGAGACAGTGAGATAGGAGACAGTGAGCTAGAAGACAGTGAGATAGGAGACAGTGAGATAGGAGACAGTGAGATAGAAGACAGTGAGATAGGAGACAGTGAGATAGGAGAAAGTGAGATAGGAGAGTGAGATAGGACACAGAGGGATATTAGACAGTGAAATAGGACAGTGAAATAGCAGACAATGAGATAGGAGACAGAGAGATAGGAGACAGAGAGATAGGAGACAGTGAGATAGGAGACAGTGAGATAGGACACAGAGATAGGAGACAGTGAGAGATAGGAGACAGTGAGATAGGAGACAGTGAGATAGGAGACAGTGAGATAGGAGACAGTGAGATAGGAGACAGTGAGATAGGAGACAGTGAGATAGGAGACAGTGAGATAGGAGACAGTGAGATAGGAGACAGTGAGATAGGAGACAGTGAGATAGGAGACAGTGAGATAGAAGACAGTGAGATAGGAGACAGTGAGATAGGAGACAGTGAGATAGGACACAGAGAGATATTAGACAGTGAGATAGAAGACAGTGAGATAGAGACAGTGAGATAGGAGACAGTGAGATAGGAGACAGTGAGATAGGAGACAGTGAGATAGAGACAGTGAGATAGGAGACAGTGAGATAGGAGACAGTGAGATAGGAGAGTGAGATAGGAGTGAGATTGAGATAGGAGACAGTCAGATAGGAGACAGTGAGATAGGAGACAGTGAGATAAGAGACAGAGAGATAGGAGACAGTGAGAGATAGGAGACAGTGAGATAGGAGACAGTGAGATAAGAGACAGTGAGATAGGAGACAGTGAGATAGGAGACAGTGAGATAGGAGACAGTGAGATAAGAGACAGAGAGATAGGAGACAGTGAGATAGGAGACAGTGAGATAGGAGACAGTGAGATAAGAGACAGAGAGATAGGAGACAGTGAGATAGGAGACAGTGAGATAGGAGACAGTGAGATAAGAGACAGAGAGATAGGACACAGAGAGGTAGGAGACCGGGGAGATGTTAGAAGGGTGAGAAGGGAGTGAAAGACAGGGTTGAGAGTGAGGTGGGGAGAGGGAGACGAAGCGGTAGGCAGGAGCAGAAGGCTGGAAGGGCGCCAACTTGTAGCGTCAGACCCGCTGTCCCGGCATCAGCATTGGGGATTTGCTGCTATGGGGGGAGTTGTAGGGATTTTGAGGGAGTGCAGTAATTCCAGTCCAGCCAATCCCCTGATCCCAGCAACTATAGAATCCCCTTGTCCTCTCCCCTGCCAACCGCCCACCCCATGCAGACTGCTCTTCTCCAATTCAGGTTTAATACCGGAAGGCAAAAGAATTTTGCGTCTTTTTCGACTTCGCCAACTTGCTTGCGTGCGGCCCTGCAGTGGTCTGGACTTCGGCAAGCATGGCGGTGAATCCGGCTGACACTGTCACCATCACGGTTGGCGGCTGTAACTTCGTCACCCGGCGGGCCACGCTGTACAGATTCCCGAACACCAGACTGTACAACCAGATTGCCGCGGACGAGCTCCAGAAGGATAGCTACTTCTTCGACCGCGACCCAGAGGTGTTTCGCTTTATTTTGGATTTTTACAGGACTGGCGAGCTGCACCTGCCGACGAACATCTGCGGCCCGTTTGTGCGCAAAGAGCTGGTGTTCTGGGGCATCCACGAGGCCAGCATCGGGCCCTGCTGCCTGCCGCACTACGTCCGCTACGATGAGGAGAAACGGACTAAAAACACGCTGTTCAAGGACTGCTTCGAGGACATCGAGCCCATGCAGTCGCTGGTTAGATGCAGTCGGGGAGTGCGGAGACTGCGCTACCGGATGTGGCTGTTTCTGGATTATCCAACTTCATCGCTACCGGCTAAGGTGAGAGGAGTCGCATGATTTTAAGTAGTGTAAAATGATCCCAAAGTAGATTGATCCCAAAGTAGATTGATTCCAAAGTAGATTGATCCCAAAGTAGATTGATCCCAAAGTAGATTGATCCCAAAGTAGATTGATCCCAAAGTAGATTGATCCCAAAGTAGATTGATCCCAAAGTAGATTGATCCCAAAGTAGATTGATCCCAAAGTAGATTGATCCCAAAGTAGATTGATCCCAAAGTAGAACCATCCCAAAGTAGATTGATCCCAAAGTAGAACCATCCCAAAGTAGATTGATCCCAAAGTAGATTGATTCCAAAGTAGATTGATCCCAAAGTAGAATCATCCCAAAGTAGATTGATCCCAAAGTAGATTGATCCCAAAGTAGATTGATCCCAAAGTAGAACCATCCCAAAGTAGAACCATCCCAAAGTAGATTGATCCCAAAGTAGATTGATCCCAAAGTAGAATCATCCCAAAGTAGAACCATCTCAAAGTAGAACCATCCCAAAGTAGATTGATCCCAAAGTAGATTGATCCCAAAGTAGATTGATCCCAAAGTAGATCGATCCCAAAGTAGATTGATCCCAAAGTAGATTGATCCCAAAGTAGATTGATCCCAAAGTAGATTGATCCCAAAGTAGAATCATCCCAAAAAATAAACAATCCTAAAGTAGATTGATCCCAAAGTAGAATCATCCCAAAAAATAAACAATCCTAAAGTAGATTGATCCAGTAGAATCATCCTAAAGGTAGAATGGCGGCACTCACTGCAGGTCCAAGAAAGAGCTTTACATCGTGAGTCAATTTCATGTTTAATAAAGGCTCATTCACACTGCAAAAAAGACCAAATCACACGACTCGTTTGATCACACACAGAATTTCTACCTTTTTCTGTGATCACTTGAAATCTCAGCTAACTTAGAATATTTTCGAATTCAGCGACAAAAGTTAATAACGCGAGGGCCAGTTGATCAACTAAAACGCTGTACATTGGTTGCTTGCCTCTTACACAGCACCCCAAGTTGCGCAACAGACAAAATTCAACTCAAGCCACTCTATTCCAACAGCTCTCCGTCTAGTCTGACTGTCGTTTTAAAATTGACTGGCCATCTCACCAGTCAGGTTATTAACTATTTTATTAATTTCCATCACATGAGCCAGGGGTCGGCAAACTCCGGCCCGCAGGCCACAAATGCGGCCCGCAAAGCCTCTTCATCCGGCCCTCGCGGTCCTTTGAAACTGCACAATAGCAATCCGGCCCGCTCGATGTTTGTCTCTTCTCAGCGCTCTTCTCTTTTCTGCTCTCCTCTCTCTTTCCTACTCTCCCTCTCTCCTCTTTATCTGATACTCTCCTAGCCTAATTTCATCTCTCCTCTACTCTCTCCTCTCTTCTCTCTTTCCTACTCTCCCTCTCTCCTCTTTATCTGATACTCTCCTAGTTAAATTCATCTCTCCTCTCCTCTCTCCTCATTGCTCCTTTATTCTCTCGCCTCTCCCTTCTCCTATCTCCCTTCTTTCTTTTTTATTCCCTTTAATCTCCTCCTTCCTCCGGACCGCAGTCATGCTCTAAGGTTCTTTATCTGGCCATTGGAGTAAAAAAGTTTGCCAACCCCTGCTCTAAGGTTCTTTATCTGGCCATTGGGGTAAAAAAGTTTTTCGACCCCTGCTCTAAGGTTCTTTATCTGGCCATTGGAGTAAAAAAGTTTGCCAACCCCTGCTCTAAGGTTCTTTATCTGGCCATTGGGGTAAAAAAGTTTGCCAACCCCTGCTCTAAGGTTCTTTATCTGGCCATTGGGGTAAAAAAGTTTGCCAACCCCTGCTCTAAGGTTCTTTATCTGGCCATTGGGGTAAAAAGTTTGCCGACCCCTGCTCTAGGTTCTTTATCTGGCCATTGGGGTAAAAAGTTTGCCGACCCCTGCTCTAGGTTCTTTATCTGGCCATTGGGGTAAAAAGTTTGCCGACCCCTGACATAAGCGAAATGAGCAAGCGTGAAAAAACAGCGCCCGTTGGTTGCCGCTGGAACCCCTGGTAAACAAGGTGCAAGAAAATCCTGTTCTATACGACCTGACAATCGGAATACCAGGAAAGGACGATCGGAAAAGTGTAGGTGCTAGGTTTTTCGTTAGCTCGCGCCAGTTATATCAATAAGAGCGCTGGCCTTTGTACTCTGATACAGACTGTACACTGGTATTGAATTCAAAGCACAAAATAGTTTTCTCAAACGTGCTGAAAATATGTACGATTTTGAGCTCAGTTGGAGATGTGTGCGCACAGTATTGCTCGAGCAACAAATTGTAATACTTGCGTCACCCTCCTCTAAACCCCAGCCCCAGTCATTCTTCTCAGTATGTCAGTTGATTGCGATCACTCGTAAAAGTCAGTTGTTGATGGCGTGAAAAACTGAGGTGACTGTCAAAGATTCGTTAATTATCAACTGAAATTTTGTGTGATCACTCGAAAATTGGCCTGTGAATTTGATGGCGGTGTGAATGGGTTCTAAATACCGCAGATTTCAACCAATTCCAGTGGGAAAATACATCCAAGAAAAGACAGTTTTCCTTCATTAAGTCGAGAATCAAGTTTAAATATTTGATGAAACCTGTCAAAAGAAGTCATCATGGCGGGCATGAGGCACATCTTTCAGTTCTGTTATTCGCAGCCCGCAGCTCTCTCACGCAAAGCCATATGATAGCATATTTACCCCCAATGGAAATATGAAAACCCATTATGAATGCATTATACATCTAGCTATCTCGCTGCCAACTGAAAATGGAATAAAAGGCTGCCATTTCGTCTCTGCCTCTAGCCTGGATCAACAGAAATCTCCCCTGGACCTCCCAATGCTTTTTCATTCCCTTTTATTTTTTGTGGAAAAATTATAACCAGCGAGGAAATCCTTCAGTAATGAAAAAATTCAATTTTTGTTGCAATAGCTATCTGCTTTGAGAGCTTCCTGTCTGGAGCTTCACTATTTTGTTAAATCATTATTTAGCTAATTATTTCCCGCAAAATTAATCCCACCGGAAGTGACTTTCTTTCGCTTCAAAAGCATTACAAATATTATAAATTATCGCTTTATGCAGCCATAGTCGAATATTTGGTTTCTTGTAGCTTCGTATTTAAAAAAAAGTTCGGCATTTTTATAGTTATGAAAGATTAATTCACATTTATTGATTTATTTAGAAATCGATGAAGTATAGGGAAAATTATCAAATATTTTCATTTAGATATATATTAATATTATCTAATAAACAATTTTAACTAATTATTAAATCGTAGAATTATAAAAACAGTGATTTATAAAATTATTTAGAAATCAATGAACTGTGCAAATAATGATTAATTAATTTAATTTCATAGAAATCGACAAAGAACTATAAGAAATATTAACTCAACTAAAAGAATCCATAAAAGAATTCATGATTTAATTTTAGAATCGACGAATTAATAATAGCTACTGATTAATTTTATTTAAATTTTATAACCGATGAACTAAATTTAGCTACTGAACAATTTAAAACGTCAGCGAAGTAAGAATAATAAATTCAGAATTGGACAAACTAAAGAATAATTACTAATTTAGAAATCAAAGAACTAAAATTAAATATACACTGTAAATTTAATATGCACAAACTAAAATAATGATTAATTTAAAATCGACGGGCTAGGAAAAACGATTCATTAGACATCTCTTAGGTGTATAAAGAACAAAAAACACGAAATGTGCATTTGAGAAGACAGCTGCTAGAACTCCCATTGCACTGCACGCTTTCCTACGCAATGTTCCAATTTTCTCGCTGATTAATCCATCCTACTTTATTTAGAAGACGCATGCACTTTATAACTATTCTTTCCATCAAAATGTAGCGATTTGCACCATCAATGTTTGTGCAACAACGTCGCCAAGGTCTGCGCGAGGCAGTCAGTGTAAAATGGATGGATAAATTTGGTTTCTTGAAAATTGATAATTAAAAAATTATTTCATTTTCGACAATTTGGAAAACTGCCTATAGCTAAACCAATACTGACTCTCCCTGAATATCTGACTCTCTGACTCTGACTCCCTGACTCTCTGACTCTCTATGACTCTCACTCTCTCTCTCTCTCTCACTCTCTCTCTCTCTCTCTCTCTCTCTCACTCTCTCTCTCTCTCTCTCTCTCTCTCTCTCTCTCTCTCTCTCTCTCTCTCTCTCTCTCTCTCTCTCTCTCTCTCTCTCTCTCTCTCACACACTCTCTCTCTCTCTCTCTCTCACTCTCTCTCTCTCTCTCTGACTCTCTGACTTTCTCTGACTCACTGACCCTTTGACTCTCTGGCCCTTTGACTCTCTGACTCTTTCTGACTCCCTCTAACTCTCCCTAGCTGACTCTCACTCTCTCTGACTCTCTGACCTTTTGACTCTGTCTCCCTGACTCTCAGACTTTGTCTTGTCCGACTTTCTCTAACTCTCTCTGACTCTCCGACTCTGACTACCTCCTCTCTTTTCTGACTCCGATCTGTTTCGAATCCTACATTTTAATTCCAACTCTCCTTCAGCCACCAACACCGGCCGTTCCCCACACTCCAGCCGGCGAATTCGCAAAAGTGCCAAAAGTACTTTGACAGCAGCTCTTTAGGTCGTAAACTTGCAAAAGCCAACACCCAGACAAGGGACTGTGCACCCTTAATTCAGCAAGCTAACATTGCTGATAGCATCCCCGAAAGAGCACAATTTTGAGTTTTCGTCAAGTCCATGGTGAAGGACTAATTCCACACCCTGCCCCCTGGAATAATTGATTGGTGGGGGTGCAGGGTAGACTCTACAAGTAGATTTGCAAACCCTCGAGAGTGCAGGGCCGAGGGAAGAAGGCACCGTCGGAGTGTCCCATTAGCAACCCATTCGAGTTTTTGCATATAGTCTAGTGTTAAATTTCAATAAAATCAATTTATTTTGTTGCTTGTGACTTCTACGGGCGGGCTCTATGGGATCTGATCTCTCGATCGCTTGGCCTAGAAACTGCAGAGTAACCTGCTGTAGTGACTACTGGCTCATTGGTCTGTCTCAGTGCGGTAGGGTCTCGGCTATGCACCCTCCATTTCTTCCTCTCCTCTTCCATTCCTCTTCCCCTCCTCTTCCCCCTCTTCCCCTCCTCTTCCCCTCCTCTTCCCCTCCTCTTCTATTCCTCTTCCCCTCCTCTTCCCCCCTCTTCCCCTCCTATTCCCCTCCTCTTCCCCTCCTCCTCCTCTCCTCTCCCCCCTCTTCCCCTCCTCTTCCCCTCCTCTTCCCCTCCTCTTCCCCTCCTCTTCCCCTCCTCTTCCCCTCCTCTTCCATTCCTCTTCCATTCCTCTTCCATTCCTCTTCTATTCCTCTTCCCCTCCTCTTCCCCTCCTCTTCCATTCCTCTTCCCCTCCTCTTCCCCTCCTCTTCTATTCCTCTTCCCCTCCTCTTCCCCTCCTCTTCCATTCCTCTTCCATTCCTCTTCTCCTCCTCTTCCCCTCCTCTTCCCCCCTCTTCCCCTCTTCTTCCCCTCCTCTTCTATTCCTCTTCCCCTCCTCTTCCCCCTCTTCCCCTCCTCTTCCTCTCCTCTTCCCCTCCTCTTCCCCTCCTCTTCCATTCCTCTTCCATTCCTCTTCCCCTCCTCTTCCCCTCCTCTTCCATTCCTCTTCCATTCCTCTTCCATTCCTCTTCTATTCCTCTTCCCCTCCTCTCCCCCTCCTCTTCCCCTCTTCCCCTCCTCTTCCCCTCCTCTTCTATTCCTCTTCCCCTCCTCTTCCCCTCCTCTTCAATTCCTCTTCTCCTCCTCTTCCCCTCCTTTTCCCCTCCTCTTCTATTCCTCTTCCCCTCCTCTTCCCCCCTCTTCCCCTCTTCTTCCCCTCCTCTTCTATTCCTCTTCCCCTCCTCTTCTATTCCTCTTCCCCTCCTCTTCCCCCCTCTTCCCCTCCTCTTCCCCCCTCTTCCCCTCCTCTTCCCCTCCTCTTCTATTCCTCTTCCCCTCCTCTCCCATTCCTCTTCCCCTCCTCTTCCATTCCTCTTCCCCTCCTCTTCCATTCCTCTTCTCCTCCTCTTCCCCTCAATTTTCCCCTACTCTTATATTCCTCTTCCCCTCCTCTTCTCCTCCTCTTCCCCTCCTTTTCCCCTCCTCTTCTATTCCTCTTCCCCTCCTCTTCCCCTCCTCTTCCCCTCCTCTTCCCCTCCTCTTCCCCTCCTCTTCCCCTCCTCTTCCCTCCTTTTCCCCTCCTCTTCCCATCCTCTTCCTATCCTCTTTCCCTCCTTCCAAATTATCCCCCGGAAAAGCAGAATGTCCCTATTCTAAATTCAGCCGTTAATGCTAAATTATAAAACATAAAACATGATTTCTCCCTGTTCTTTTTCCCCTTAGTTTCGGGGAAGTCAATGGCAAGTCGATTTGGCCAATTGTTAGACAAAGTATCGAGCTATGGGAAAAATGAACTGAAAATTGGAAATGGAATTTCACGAACGATCCGTGCGTAAGAGCGAGTTTGGATCGACTGGTGGGAAGAAAGCAAATCAATGCGAAATCTTCCCTTCGGAGCCCCGACCTCTCTCCCCCGAGCCCCACCCTGCAACCCCTCCTAAGCCAGTAGTGAGTGTTATAATAAAAGTCGACTCAGACTTCTGTTCAGTGAAATCTGACAAGCCGGTCGATACTACCAGCTCTCTCCACCCCGCCTGTCTCTCCGCGAATGAAATCAAACGATCTGAAGATTAACCGACCCTGCTGTGGTCCGCAGTCATTAAATAATAAGTTCGCCCTCGCACTGTTCGCGCTGACACGGAAACAGCTGAAAACTGATTTGCTGCTTCTGAAGTAAAACTGGCTTTGATGACAACTGGCTTATCGACCCCTCTCAGTTCAGCTGGCTCCGGACCCTTGGTTTCTTCCCCTCTCTTCCGCTGTCTTCCCCTCTCTTCCGCTGTCTTCCCCTCTCTTCCCCTCTCTTCCACTCTCTTCCCCTCTCTTCCACTCTCTTCCCCTCTCTTCCACTCTCTTCCCCTCTGTTCCGCTCTCTTCCTCTCTCTTCCCCTCTCTTCTGCTATCTTCCCCTCTCTTCCCCTCTCTTCTGCTATCTTCCCCTCTCTTCCCCTCACTTCCCCTCACTTCCCCTCTCTTCTGCTATCTTCCCCTCTCTTCCCCTCTCTTCTGCTATCTTCCTCTCTCTTCCCCTCTCTTCTACTCTCTTCCCCTCTCTTCTACTCTCTTCCCCTCTCTTCTACTCTCTTCCTCTCTCTTCCGCTCTCTTCCCCTCTCTTCCCCTCTCTTCCCCTCTCTTCCCCTCTCTTCTGCTCTCTTCCCCTCTCTTCCCCTCTCTTCTGCTCTCTTCCCCTCTCTTCCGTTCTTTTCCCCTCTCTTCCCCTCTCTTCCGCTCTCTTCCCCTCTCTTCCGCTCTCTTCCCCTCTCTTCCGCTCTCTTCCCCTCTCTTCCGCTCTCCTACCCTCTCGTATTTATTATTATTTATATTATCATCGGGATTATCAATATGATCTTTTTTGCTGTCAGCTTTGCATGGACCTCTAAAATCAACTGGATTGGAAGCCTATTCGACTCGACAGTTGGGTACAATTCGCTACAAGAGTTATCTAATGTTTCTAGGGATAATTTTTCCACTTTGAGGCCCTGGGCTCATGTTGCGGTCTGAGATAATTAAACTATGATTGACTACGCACAGGGGCGAGGTATCTGTTGCGAGGGGGAGCCTGGGGAAGAGAGATGACGATATGCATTGCGCAGCTATTACAGGGCTTCCCATGCCGGTGTGGAACTGACAGGAGCGGGTTTGCGATGTATTTTATAAAGCATTTGTAGTGCACAGGTTGGAGAAAGGGGATGGAAGAGAGGGGAAAATAGAGGGGAAAAGAGGGAAAGAGGGGTGAGAATCGGAAATAGAGGGAAATAGATTGGTAGACAGGGGAAGAGAGGGGGAAGAGGGGGAAGAGAGGGGAAGAGAGGGGAAGTGAGGGGAAGAGAGGGGAAGTGAGGGGAAGTGAGGGGAGGGAAGAGAGGGGAAAGAGGGGGAAGAGAGGGGAAAAGAGGGAAGGGAAGAGAGGGGGAAGAGGGGAAGAGAGGGGAAGAGAGGGGAAGTGAGGGGAAGTGAGGGGAAGTGAGGGGAAGTGAGGGGAAGTGAGGGGAAGTGAGGGGAAGTGAGGGAAGAGAGGGGAAGAGAGGGGAAGTGAGGGAAGGGAAGAGAGGGGAAGAGAGGGGAAGTGAGGGGAAGTGAGGGGATGTGAGGGGAAGTGAGGGGAAGAGAGGGGAAGAGAGGGGAAGAGAGGGGAAGTGAGGGGAAGTGAGGGGAAGTGAGGGGAAGTGAGGGGAGGGAAGAGAGGGGAAAGAGGGGGGAAGAGAGGGGAAGTGAGGGAAGGGAAGAGAGGGGAAGAGAGGGGAAGTGAGGGGAAGTGAGGGGAAGAGAGGGGAAGTGAGGGGAAGTGAGGGGAAGTGAGGGGAAGAGAGGGGAAGTGAGGGGAAGTGAGGGGAAGTGAGGGGAAGTGAGGGGAAGTGAGGGGAAGTGAGGGGAAGCGAGGGGAATTGAGGGGAAGTGAGGGGAAGTGAGGGGAAGTGAGGGGAAGTGAGGGGAAGTGAGGGGAAGTGAGGGGAAGTGAGGGGAAGTGAGGGGAAGTGAGGGGAAGTGAGGGGAAGAGAGGGGAAGTGAGGGGAAGTGAGGGTAAGTGAGGGGAGGGAAGAGAGGGGGAAGACAGTGAGGAGCAGTCAGTGTGCGCACGTGAGCAGCATTGCTGCGAGGCCATATCAGCCAGCGGTGCACTTATCGCATTCCATTGATAAGTTAAGAGCCGCAGAGTTTGCTGCTAAAATTCCACTAATATTATAGAACAGTTGGTCTCCACTGTAGGGTCAGGGGAGCAACCAAAGCAGCGAAAAGGGGAAGAAAACAGGAACTGCAGTGCAGCGGTGCAGATTTGGGAAGATTAAAACCGCTCCCAATTTCTCTCTCTCTCTCTCTCTCTCTCTCTCTCTCTCTACCTCTCTCTCTCTCTCTCTTTCTTCAGCTTTCAACGCTGCGAAATTCGCGTTTGGCTGCCAGCTCCTAAGCGCAAAGTCGATGAAGTGCCAACAGAAAAAATCAGAAAAAAAGCGGATATTCTGAAATTTTCTACCAGTGTGTTCCTTTCTCTCGAACATATCCCACCGAAAGGCACGATTTTTAGATGCGGGTTATTATAGATCGGGGCACTTCAGGCCAGTAAAATACATGGCCTGCAATCATGCGGCCTTTTTCTGCTAGATATTTTCTGAAATCTGAAAATTTCTTATCCCGAGATTGAATAGTCTCTGTGCGATTACCAACTGGAAATATTTCTTGTCTCAACGGGTTAGGGATTTTTTATTCAGTATTGATTTTCTATACCGAATGCAAATCTGTCTCTCTGTAGCTCAGTACTGTGAATGCTGGCTCTTCGCTCTGCTGCAATACAGTACCTCTGCCACTTTCAAACCCTTGCTGACATTGCGGCATTTGAGGGGCCGGTTTCAGCTTATGGGAATAGATGATTGATAGATAGATAGATAGATAGATAGATAGATAGATAGATAGATAGATAGATAGATAGATAGATAGATAGATAGATAGATAGATAGATAGATAGATAGATAGATAGATAGATAGATAGATAGATAGATAGATAGATAGATAGATAGATAGATAGATAGATAGATAGATAGATAGATAGATGGATAGATAGATAGATAGATAGATAGATAGATAGATAGATAGATAGATAGATAGATAGATAGATAGATAGATAGATAGATAGATAGATAGATAGATAGATAGATAGATAGATAGATAGATAGATAGATAGATAGATAGATAGATAGATAGATAGATAGATAGATAGATAGATAGATAGATAGATAGATAGATAGATAGATAGATAGATAGATAGATAGATAGATAGATAGATAGATAGATAGATAGATAGATAGATAGATAGATAGATAGATAGATAGATAGATAGATAGATAGATAGATAGATAGATAGATAGATAGATAGATAGATAGATAGATAGATAGATAGATAGATAGATAGATAGATAGATAGATAGATAGATAGATAGATAGATAGATAGATAGATAGATAGATAGATAGATAGATAGATAGATAGATAGATAGATAGATAGATAGATAGATAGATAGTTAGATAGATAGATAGATAGATAGATAGATAGATAGATAGATAGATAGATAGATAGATAGATAGATAGATAGATAGATAGATAGATAGATAGATAGATAGATAGATAGATAGATAGATAGATAGATAGATAGATAGATAGATAGATAGATAGATAGATAGATAGATAGATAGATAGATAGATAGATAGATAGATAGATAGATAGATAGATAGATAGATAGATAGATAGATAGATAGATAGATAGATAGATAGATAGATAGATAGATAGATAGATAGATAGATAGATAGATAGGTAGATAGATAGATAGATAGATAGATAGATAGATAGATAGATAGATAGATAGATAGATAGATAGATAGATAGATAGATAGATAGATAAAGACACAGTTGGGTCCGGAAGGCGGCTATAAAAGCCGAGCCCAGACAGCCAGGAGGCGAGGGGAGATGAATAGACAGGAATTTCGCAAGTTATTTTCACTCTCGACCGAAAATAGATATTGCTGCCCAGAATTTACAACCGCAAATAAGGATATTGCCAAGTTCTGGAAAATTGGGAGCAACTCACAACTGCAAGGGATCTTTTCTTATTTTTCATCCTTTCGCCGCGAAGCGTGGAGCACTTCGAATGGTCTGACCAGCCGCAGCAACAGCAGCAGCGGCAGGATATTAAAAGCTGAAATGGGGTTTATTCTAGTAGTGCAAAATGTCTGAAGTGGCTGCGCCGCGAGGGCCGCCCCAATCCAGTCTGCGAAATCGGTCACGGTGAAAAAAACCACCGCAAATCATTCTGAAATTTGAATTTCCGACTGGTGAAAAGAGCTGCGAACTCATTGTATGTCTCAGCCAACGTGACCGACTCTTTTAGGAGTGTCTCCCTCTTCGTGTCTCCCTCTCCGTGTCTCCCTCTCGTTATCTCCCTCTCCGTGTCTCCCTCTTCGTGTCTCCCTCTTCGTGTCTCCCTCTTCGTGTCTCCCTCTCCGTGCCTCTCTGTGTCTCCCTCTCAGTGTCTCCCTCTCCGTGTCTCCCTCTCCGTGTCTCCCTCTCAGTGTCTCCCTCTCCGTGTCTCCCTCTCGTTATCTCCCTCTCGTTATCTCCCTCTCGTTATCTCCCTCTCCGTGTCTCCCTCTCAGTGTCTCCCTCTCGTTATCTCCCTCTCCGTGTCTCCCTCTTCATGTCTCCTTCTCAGTGTCTCCCTCTCCGTGTCTCCCTCTCAGTGTCTCCCTCTCCGTGTCTCCCTCTCCGTGTCTCCCTCTCAGTGTCTCCCTCTCCGTGTCTCCCTCTCGTTATCTCCCTCTCGTTATCTCCCTCTCGTTATCTCCTTCTCCGTGTCTCCCTCTCAGTGTCTCCCTCTCCGTGTCTCCCTCTCCGTGTCTCCCTCTCCGTGTCTCCCTCTCCGTGTCTCCCTCTCAGTGTCTCCCTCTCCGTGTCTCCCTCTCGTTGTCTCCCTCTCGTTATCTTCATCTCCGTGTCTCCCTCTCGTTATCTTCCTCTCCGTGTCTCCCTCTCGTTATCTCCCTCTCCGTGTCTCCCTCTTCGTGTCTCCCTCTTCGTGTCTCCCTCTTCGTGTCTCCCTCTCCGTGCCTCTCTGTGTCTCCCTCTCAGTGTCTCCCTCTCCGTGTCTCCCTCTCCGTGTCTCCCTCTCAGTGTCTCCCTCTCCGTGTCTCCCTCTCGTTATCTCCCTCTCGTTATCTCCCTCTCGTTATCTCCCTCTCCGTGTCTCCCTCTCAGTGTCTCCCTCTCGTTATCTCCCTCTCCGTGTCTCCCTCTTCATGTCTCTTTCTCAGTGTCTTCCTCTCCGTGTCTCCCTCTCAGTGTCTCCCTCTCCGTGTCTCCCTCTCCGTGTCTCCCTCTCAGTGTCTCCCTCTCCGTGTCTCCCTCTCCGTGTCTCCCTCTCCGTGTCTCCCTCTCCGTGTTCCCCTCTCCGTGTCTCCCTCTCAGTGTCTCCCTCTCCGTGTCTCCCTCTCCGTGTCTCCCTCTCCGTGTCTCCCTCTCGTTGTCTCCCTCTCGTTATCTTCCTCTCCGTGTCTCCCTCTTCATGTCTCCTTCTCAGTGTCTCCCTCTCCGTGTCTCCCTCTCAGTGTCTCCCTCTCCGTGTCTCCCTCTCCGTGTCTCCCTCTCAGTGTCTCCCTCTCCGTGTCTCCCTCTCGTTATCTCCCTCTCGTTATCTCCCTCTCGTTATCTCCTTCTCCGTGTCTCCCTCTCAGTGTCTCCCTCTCCGTGTCTCCCTCTCCGTGTCTCCCTCTCCGTGTCTCCCTCTCCGTGTCTCCCTCTCCGTGTCTCCCTCTCAGTGTCTCCCTCTCCGTGTCTCCCTCTCGTTGTCTCCCTCTCGTTATCTTCATCTCCGTGTCTCCCTCTCGTTATCTTCCTCTCCGTGTCTCCCTCTCGTTATCTCCCTCTCCGTGTCTCCCTCTTCGTGTCTCCCTCTTCGTGTCTCCCTCTTCGTGTCTCCCTCTCCGTGCCTCTCTGTGTCTCCCTCTTAGTGTCTCCCTCTCCGTGTCTCCCTCTCCGTGTCTCCCTCTCCGTGTCTCCCTCTCCGTGTCTCCCTCTCGTTATCTCCTCGCGTTATCTCCCTCTCGTTATCTCCCTCTCCGTGTCTCCCTCTCAGTGTCTCCCTCTCGTTATCTCCCTCTCCGTGTCTCCCTCTTCATGTCTCCTTCTCAGTGTCTCCCTCTCCGTGTCTCCCTCTCCGTGTCTCCCTCTCGTTATCTCCCTCTCCGTGTCTCCCTCTCAGTGTCTCCCTCTCCGTGTCTCCCTCTCCGTGTCTCCCTCTCCGTGTCTCCCTCTCCGTGTTCCCCTCTCCGTGTCTCCCTCTCAGTGTCTCCCTCTCCGTGTCTCCCTCTCCGTGTCTCCCTCTCCGTGTCTCCCTCTCGTTGTCTCCCTCTCGTTATCTTCCTCTCCGTGTCTCCCTCTCGTTATCTTCCTCTCCGTGTCTCCCTCTCGTTATCTCCCTCTCCGTGTCTCCCTCTCAGTGTCTCCCTCTCCGTGTCTCCCTATTCGTCGCACCCTCTCCCCACTCGATCTCCAATTGTTTATCACTCCGCCAAAGTACGTGAGAATAACGCAATAAAAATAACGTCAATGATCCCAGTGGAACCGCTCCCCCCCAATTGCAACCAACAGTTGTGGGCGATGCTGCTGCTCCTGCTGATGATTTGCAGCGTGATGTGCTACTGCCTGCAGACTCACCTGGCCTTCCGAACTCCCAGCAATAAGATCCAATGGAGCAACTCAACAGACGGCCTCTGCAGCCACGCCAATCGGTTTGAAAATCCCAAAATTCGCAAGGACTGCGAAACGGAGCCCTGGCAGCGCTAGTTGTTGTCGACATCACTTTGAACGCTTTTTTCACCTTTGAATTCTTCATCAAACTAATTGTCTCGCCGGATAAACCGAAATTCCTTCGATCGCCAATATCAATAATGGACATCATCATTCTGGGATCTTATTGGATCTACGTGTCCTTGTTCTTCTTCTATTACTACCGCCCGAACGCGGACGAGTTGAAGAACTCCATGGAACTCGAGGAGCCCCTGGTCAGCATTTGGTGGCTCAACGTCCTGTCAATGTCGCAGGCTCTTCGAATTCTTAGAATCTTCAAGATCAGCAAGATTAGCAGAGGCCTCCGGGTGCTGATGCTGACTGTGAAGAAGTCCATCCCGGAGCTGGTGCTGCTGGGCTTCCTGCTGATGAATGGCATGTTCCTGTTCAGCTCCATGGTGTACATGGCCGAGTACAATCAGATTGACACCTTCAGCGACATACCGCACGCCTTCTGGTGGAGCATTGTCACCTTGACTACCGTTGGATATGGCGACATTGTGCCCAAGGGCGGGCCCGGCTTCATCATTGGATCCGTTACTGCCGTTTCTGGTGAGACTGCGGAGTAGATAGTGGGGTAGAAAGTTGGGTAGATAGTGGGGTAGATAGTCGGGTAGATAATTGGGTAGATAGTAGGGTAGATAGTGGAGTAGATATTGGTGTAGATAGTGGGATAGATAATTGGGTAGATAGTGGGGTAGATAATTGGGTAGATATTGGTGTAGATAGTGGGATAGATAATTGGGTAGATAGTGGGGTAGATAATTGGGTAGATAGTGGGGTAGATATTTGGGTAGATAGTGGGGTAGAAAGTAGGGTAGAAAGTAGGGTAGATAATTGGGTAGATAGTGGGGTAGATAATTGGGTAGATAGTGGGGTAGATATTTGGGTAGATAGTCGGGTAGAAAGTAGGGTAGAAAGTAGGGTAGATAATTGGGTAGATAGTGGGTTAGATAATTGGGTAGATAGTAGCGTAGATAGTGGGGTAGATAGTGATGTAGATAGTGGGGTAGATAATGGGGTAGATAGTGGGGTAGATAACTGGGTAGATAGTAGGGTAGATAGTGGGGTAGTTAGCCGCGTAGATATTTGGTTTGGTAGACAATGGATGAATTTTAGCTCGCATTCTGAATTAGATAGTGGGCTAGCTTATCCGGTGTGTTGTCGGGTAAACTTATATTGTGATATACGGCTCATACAATAGAACAAACAGTTGGGTAGATAGCTAAAAAGATAATGGAGTAGACAGTTAAGTGGACACTGTTAATGTAATTGTTGATAGAGATGTTTTAGCAGCCTATACGTTATTGATAGTGTGTCAGACATGCAAACACAATCGCTGACGCCAATTCTGCCCAGTCAGCTGACCCCTGAGCACAACTACAAGCGCGCCAATACTGTACACAGGCCCGCACTCATCCACACGCTCACACGGGGTGTACTGCGGCCATCTGTCTTTCCAATCGTCAGGCATGTGCACTCTCTGCGCCCTGGGGGCTGGCCCTCAGGGCTGCGACATTTCGAATTTCAATCATCGTTTGAATAGTTGTGATGGGATAATGTTTTAGCACAATAAACCCCCCTCCCCTCTTCTCGTTATAGGAAAATTGGGATTTATAGAAATGTAAGAGGATAAAGAAATGAGCATTGCCGGCATGAGTGCGGGGATGTAAGGGAGAGTGGGGGATAACTACTAGAGATCCATTAGCCATTGGTATGAGTTGGGAAAGCAGCGGAATTGGAAATCCCCTCTTTGGGATTTCGCTTTGGGATAAATATCCCTTTACCCCTCGAAATCCGGCTATTCAGTTTCGCAGAGATTCTGAAGAAGATGGTGCGGTTTTGACTTATGAATGCTCCTTTCTGCCGTTCGCTCGGACTGTTCTCAAATAAAGCTTGATGCTTGAATTGATAATCATTTAGTATTTAGGAAAGTCAGTTCAAGTGACATTTTGCCTGTCAGTGACATTTTGCCTGTCAGTGACTTTTTACTATCAGTGACATTTGACTGCCAGTGGCATTTCACTATCAGTGACTTTTTACTATCAGTGACTTTTTACTATCAGTGACTTTTTACTATCAGTGACATTCGAGTATCAGTGAGTTTTTACTATCAGTGACATTTGACTGTCGGTGACATTTCGCCTGTACTATCAGTGACATTTGAATGTCAGTGACATTTCACTATAAGTGACTTTTTACTATCAGTGACATTTGAGTATCAGTGAGTTTTTACTATCAGTGACATTTGACTGTCAGTGACATTTGACTGTCAGTGACATTTGACTATCAGTGACATTTGACTGTCAGTGACATTTGACTGTCAGTGACATTTGACTATCAGTGACATTTTTACTATCAGTATCAATTTGACTGTCAGTCACATTTTGACTGTCACAAATTTACTGTATGGTAAAAGCTAGATTATGTTACAAAATCTCAGTTGAAAATCTCTAATGTTTGCTTAGGTAGATTGTTTCCCTTTCAAATTTTTTTTAATAACTGCTTTCGTAGATAGGAATTGTCTGCAGAGCAATATTGTTTCAAGGATTTTGATTTGTATTTATTTTAAAAAAAGGCATGAAAATCATTTCAGCATAGCTGCAGGGTAAAAGCAGTGAGCCTTTCTGATTGCAATTTTAACAAAAATATTAATAGAGACAAAGCATTAGGCTGACACAGCTGAGTGAACAGGTGAGCAATGCAATGTCTGCTGTAGGAATATATTTTTCTGCAATGAAATTAGCGGGGATTAAATATATTCAAATCCTGTTGAAGAGACTTTTTTCAATAAAGATTGAATAACTCGAGACATCGGAGTGTTGGTAGAAGACATTGCGGTGTCAGTAGGAGACATTGCGGTGTCAGTAGGAGACATTGGAGTGTCAGTAGGAGACATTGGAGTGTCAGTAGGAGACATTGGAGTGTCAGTAGGAGACATTGGAGTGTCAGTAGGAGACATTGGAGTGTCAGTAGGAGACATTGGAGTGTCAGTAGGAGACATTGGAGTGTCAGTAGGAGACATTGCGGTGTCAGTAGGAGACATTGCGGTGTCAGTAGGAGACATTGGAGTGTCAGTAGGAGACATTGGAGTGTCATTGGAAGACATTGGGGTGTCAGTAGGAGACATTGGGGTGTCAGTGGAAGACATTGGAGTGTCATTGGAAGACATTGGGGTGTCAGTAGGAGACATTGGAGTGTCAGTCGGAGACATTGGGGTGTCAGTGGAAGATACACTGTGGGCGTCATCAAATGACAGTCAGTAGTCAGTCGTCGTATAATTATTTTCAAAACAAAATAAAACAATAAAAGACAGCAGATATTGCACCAGAGACATTCAGTGGTCGGCGCAGCTCTCTTGGCAGGTTGCTTGTAAACCACCAAGTGTTATAATTTGCACTGCTTTTCGCCTAAGTTACGGACCAGCAGTCTTGACACTTGAAAAACATTGGCACCTTTGTTTTTCTGCCACTCTGAAGACTACCTTTTTGCTGTTTCAAGTCTGGGCAGCAGGTTACCTTGGTTACCTTTCGACTTTATCCTTATCAGACGCTCTCCTTGACGGCCCATCAGGTTCGGAAGGGTAATAAAATCCTTTGACCTCTCTCTACATGTAGTCATTCCTTGCTGAGGTCCGCCCTTTCGAATAATATTAATATATCTTCCAACAGTTGGAAGCGGGGGGAGCTTTTTCAGGAGACTTTTTACTGCGCAGTTCTGTCTGCTTTCTCCGTGTGTGTTATGACTATGATTTTATTGATTTAGCGAGGCTTTGGTGACCCTCTCACCCCCTCTCGCATCATTTCTCTCATCCCCTCTCTCACTCTTCTCTCATCCCTCTTTCACCCCCTCTCTCATCCCCTCTCTCATCCCCTCTCTCATCCCCTCTCTCGTCCCCTCTCTCACCCCTCTCTCATCCCTCTCTCATCCCCTCTCTCATCCCCTCTCTCGTCCCTCTCTCATCCCTCTCTCATCCCCTCTCTCATCCCCTCTCTCATCCCCTCTCATCCCCTCTCTCATCCCCTCTCATCCCCTCTCTCATCCCCTCTCTCATCCCCTCTCTCGTCCCTCTCTCATCCCCTCTCTCATCCCCTCTCATCCCCTATTGCATCCCCTCTCGCATCATTTCTCTCATCCCCTCTCTCACTCTTCTCTCATCCCCTCTTTCACCCCTCTCTCATCCCCTCTCTCATCCCTCTCTCATCCCCTCTCTCATCCCCTCTCTCATCCCCTCTCTCATCCCTCTTGCATCCCCTCTCGCATCATTTCTCTCATCCCCTCTCTCACTCTTCTCTCATCCCCTCTTTCACCCCCTCTCTCATCCCCTCTCTCATCCCCTCTCTCACCCCCTCTCTCACCCCCTCTCTCATCCCCTCTCTCATCCCCTCTCTCATCCCCTCTCTCGTCCCTCTCTCATCCCCTCTCATCCCCTCTCTCATCCCCTCTCTCATCCCTCTCTCTCCCCTCTCTCATCCCCTCTCTCATCCCCTCTCTCATCCCTCTCTCATCCCCTCTCTCATCCCCTCTCTCATCCCCTCTCTCATCCCCTCTCTCGTCCCCTCTCTCATCCCCTCTCTCATCCCCTCTCTCATCCCTCTTGCATCCCTCTCGATCATTTTCTGTTTCACCCCCTCTCTCACCCCTCTCTCACCCTCTCTCATCCCCTCTTTCACCCCCTCTCTCATCCCCTCTCTCATCCCCTCTCTCATCCCTCTCTCATCCCTCTCTCGTCCCCTCTCTCATCCCCTCTCTCATCCCCTCTCTCCCCTCTCTCATCCCTCTCTCGTCCCCTCTCTCATCCCCTCTCTCATCCCCTCTCTCATCCCTCTCTCATCCCCTCTCTCATCCCCTCTCTCATCCCCTCTCTCATCCCCTCTCTCATCCTCTCTCATCCCTCTCTCATCCCTCTCTCGTCCCTTTCTCATCCCTCTCTCATCCCTCTCTCATCCCTCTTGCATCCCCTCTCGATCATTTTCTGTTTCACCCCCTCTCTCACCCTCTCTCACCCCTCTCTCATCCTCTTTCACCCCTCTCTCATCCTCTCTCATCCCCTCTCTCATCCCTCTCTCATCCCCTCTCTCATCCCTCTCTCGTCCCTCTCTCATCCCCTCTCTCATTCCCTCTCTCAT
>NIVC01004024.1:22500-63967 GCA_002269645.1 Macrostomum lignano | reverse complement strand
CACGTACAGCTTGCCAGATTTGCGGAGTTGCTGAACGATGGCTCGTTGCGCTCAATGTTCATTTTGAGCAGCTTCTAACAGGAAACGTTATGAAACGGAAATAAGAGGTTTTTGTAGTGACCGACTTGATGCATTGGAATTGGAGACAGAAAGAGGCGGCACTTTTATAATGATGCAAGTGAGTGTTGATGTAAGGGGTAGAAAGAATTTCTCGCAAGCAGATAATGTAATAGAACAGAACAGTGCAATGTTTTCATTTCGATGCAGTGGCGTGATGCGACTCTTGTTTATTATGTTTTGACAATTTTGACTTAAGGTTTGGGGAATATGCAAGGTTGGAGGTAAAATTAGAACCGCGGTGAAGCAGTTGGATTGCCCTAGAAAGAAACTGAAACTGCGTTTCTGAAAAACAGCTTTTAATTTTTTCCATTTTGGGTAAGAAGTGGAGGCGGCAGAAAACAGATAAAGTCATTGGCTTGCAGAAGGTCAGCAGCGGAAGCACTCCTGGTTGTCTTGTGTAACCGACGAAGGCAGCGAGAAAGAAAATGGAAACGAAAAGAAATGCAACGAGACAAAGAGTCAGACTCCCCACCATCTATTCATCTCAAATCGGTGTATGAGCGAAGTAAATATGTTGTGTATCGGTCACACTCGACCATGCAGTCACGAGATGGTCAGGCGAACTTTTTGAGGTCGAGCGCATAAACAAAAATGGAGTGTTTATCAATTTTTTTAACAAAACTAGTGCACTCGTACGAGACTTTCTTTATAAAAGCCACACTTTTGATACTGGAAGTTTGCTATACAGACATTCGCTCGTAGTAAAACTGATTACTTTTTAGAAACTCTTGCAGAGCTATGAACGTGGTACAGAACGCAAAGATTATCCTCGATCTGCAAAAGTCCGGGAAGCTGTTTGAAGATCCCGAATTTCCAGCTGATGATCGAGCCATCTCGTTCGCAGAGAAGAAGAGCGGCTTTACGTGGCGTCGACCTAGCGAAATTCACGGAACGAATGCGAAGTTCATCAAAGACGGCTTCTCCATCTCGGACATCAACCAGGACTGTTAGGAAACTGCTGGATTTTGGCGTCCGTTGCCGCCCTGACCGAACGGAAGGACCTGATGGCCAAGATGGTCAACAAGGCCCAGGTGATGAGCGGCAGCCAGTACCGCGGTGCCTTCCGCTTCCGGTTCAGACCGTTCGGACGCGAGGTGGAAATCATGGTGGACGACCGGCTTCCCACGGACAAGGATGGGCCCGTGTACGCCAGACCTTACAAGGGAGAATACTGGGTCTGTCTGCTGGAGAAGGCTCTGGCCAAGCTGCACGGCTGCTACGAAGCTCTGGAAGGAGGCTTTATATTGGAAAGCCTGGCCGACCTGACAGGCGGTGTGTGCGAGCGGTTTTTCTGGTATCCGAACGAGGAGTGGCTCGTTTCCAGCTACCTTGAAAAGTGCGTCGCTAAGAAACTGCTGATCGGAGCGGGGACAAAGTCTGAAAACAGACTAACTGACAAAAGCCTTCGGATATCCAAAAATGTTGGATTGAGCCCGTCCCATGCCTACGCAGTGACTGGTGTGGAGAGAGTCCAGCAACACGGCCGGTCAGTCAGCCTGATTCGCATCAGCAACCCTTGGGGACCGCTCGCTGGAGTCGAGTGGCGCGGTCTGTGGAGCGATTTCGATCCGGACTGGACAAACGAGCAGATGTCCAAGGTAGAGCTGGTCAAAAGAGCTGATGGACAAAACTGGATGGAGGTGCGAGACTTCATGGAGTTCTTCTCACAGGTGACGGTCCTTCACCTGGCGAAGAACGTGGACAGTGGAACGACCGGTTCGGAATGGAACGGAAACTACCTGCATGGCGAGTGGATCAAGGGCCAGGACATGACGAGCGCCTTCTTGCAGAACAAAAGGTACGAAATGGTTTTCACTGACCGCAAGACAGACTATGACCAGCTGGCCACCGCCGTAGTCAGCATCGAGGAGCCGGATCAGCGACACCTGCCGCGAGATAGTCAACGCTTCGCCACCAAAGGCGTCTACATCTACAAGTCGAACACTCTGGTGACGCACATCCAGCAGCAGGCGAGCGAAAATATGCGAACCTGTGTGCGGCGCGTCACCTTGCCGCCCGGTCGCTACACGGTGGTGCCGAAAGTCATCGGAGAGTTCGACGGCCCGAAGCTGGAATTCCTGCTTCGTGTGCTCACCGAGGACTGAGAGCGTCGCGTTAAATGACTGCTCTTCTGACTAGCTTGAGGGACCAGTAATAATTTCAGTTTATTGAAGAAGCTGTTCTGAAGCTCGATTAGTTGTATCATTTCTATAGTAGGCCTATTTATTCGCGGGATCACTGGCCGATGGCTTTGCTATTTTTTACTATGAATCCCAGTGTTTCTGCCCAGCTCCCTTTATGCCCAGGCGAATGTCGAATATCATATGTATTTTTTACAGTAGGCTATTTTTTGTTAATCAAAAAATTGTTTTTGCGGAGTGCTAAATAAGCGTGTATGACAGAAGCGCGCATGTCTATTTTCATGTATATTTATAGTGCTCACACCGACGAATGGCGCACATCTCCTGGATCCACTTTGCCTATCCCATTGATTAACCACTGATTAGTTGGAGGGATTTGCAATCGATCGGTTCGAAATGATGACAATTTAGACCAACGTAGCTTGTAGATACAAAGCACACGTACCGGGTATCATAGGAATACTGACTGAATTGAATGAGCGCGCTGCTGCAACGACTAGACTAGTGCTAGACTCCTGCAATCAGATTGCGCGCTAAATCAGTCCGTCCCGTTAATGCCATGGGCGGTTTGTTTTTCTACATTGAATCACACAGGTGAATACAGTAACTTCTTGAGTGTTAAAGGTGACTCATCTATTAGAGTTATCTTAATCTAAATATTTTAATTTCACACATGAGTTGCTATCCATCTGGGACTGTAAAGACACTTCTATTTAAAACGTGATAATTTGTATTGCTTCCTAACTTACCTTAAGAATTTATCCAGTGGCAGATTTTTCCTATAACTTCTTTTCCAGACTGCCTCGCTGCTCAATACTGGCATACTTATTGATTGTCTGCCTTATTAATTCCCTAGCAACCGATTATAGGTGCCAATAACTCCGAATTAACCAGTTTCATTCACTCCGATTTTATATTTACATTTTTGTTTATCCTCGGACAGTTTGTACTTTCATTAAAATCGGTCAAGTTCTCTCTAGCCACCCGAGTTACCCAACTTTTACCTTAATAGCTGTGCGAGTTTCTTTATCGCTGGTTCTGCCCGCTCCTGTCCATATCTGGCCGTGGGAGGCGCGAGAATAATAAATAAATGCGAGTTTATTTTTGGATTTTCAGAAATTTTCACTAAAAAAATTGAATTCCGTTTCTTGACTTTGAAGTTCGTTGCTCATTCGTAATTGCTACTTGCGATAGGCTTGAAATAGCTACCGTATGCAACTACGAGTAGTGTAGACAGAAAGTTAAATTTAAAATTTAATTTTTTTATTTTTAGAGCAACTTTAGTAAGCCTAAACTGCAGTGGCTACTTGCAGCTGCATAAGATTTGTAAGAGACTAATGAGCTGCTCTTTGCCTACAGTGCGAGTGCATGCAGCAACAGAACCGACCGCCATCAGAGTAGCTGATTAGACAGTAACACCCGGCTGGATTAGGGAGTGACACCCGGCTGGATTAGGGGTGACACCCGGCTGGATTAGACAGTAACACCAGGCTGGATTAGGGAGTGACACCCGGCTGGATTAGGGAGTGACACCCGGCTGGATTAGGGAGTGACACCCGGCTGGATTAGGGAGTGACACCCGGCTGGATTAGGGAGTGACACCCGGCTGGATTAGGGAGTGACACCTGGCTGGATTAGACAGTAACACCCGGCTGGATTAGGGAGTGACACCCGGCTGGATTAGGGAGTGACACCCGGCTGGATTAGGGAGTGACACCCGGCTGGATTAGGGAGTGAAACCTGGCTGGATTAGGGAGTGACACCCGGCTGGATTAGGGAGTGACACCCGGCTGGATTAGGGAGTGACACCCGGCTGGATTAGACAGTAACACCCGGCTGGATTAGGGAGTGACACCCGGCTGGATTAGGGAGTGACACCCGGCTGAATTAGGGAGTGACACCCGGCTGGATTAGGGAGTGACACCCGGCTGGATTAGGGAGTGACACCCGGCTGGATTAGGGAGTGACACCCGGCTGGATTAGGGAGTAACACCCGGCTGGATTAGGGAGTAACACCCGGCTGGATTAGGGGGTGACACCCGGCTGGATTAGGGAGTGACACCCGGCTGGATTAGGGGGTGACACCCGGCTGGATTAGACAGTAACACCCGGCTGGATTAGGGGGTGACACCCGGCTGGATTAGGGAGTGACACCCGGCTGGATTAGGGAGTGACACCCGGCTGGATTAGGGAATGACACCCGGCTGGATTAGGGAGTGACACCTGGCTGGATTAGGGGGTGACACCTGGCTGGATTAGGGGGTGACACCTGGCTGGATTAGGGAGTGACACCCGGCTGGATTAGGGAGTAACACCCGGCTGGATTAGGGAGTGACACCCGGCTGGATTAGGGAGTGACACCCGGCTGGATTAGGGGGTGACACCTGGCTGGATTAGGGAGTGACACCCGGCTGGATTAGGGAATGACACCCGGCTGGATTAGGGAGTGACACCTGGCTGGATTAGGGGGTGACACCTGGCTGGATTAGGGGGTGACACCTGGCTGGATTAGGGAGTGACACCCGGCTGGATTAGGGAGTGACACCCGGCTGGATTAGGGAGTGACACCCGGCTGGATTAGGGGGTGACACCCGGCTGGATTAGGGAGTGACACCCGGCTGGATTAGGGAGTGACACCCGGCTGGATTAGGGAGTGACACCCGGCTGGATTAGGGGGTGACACCTGGCTGGATTAGGGAGTGACACCTGGCTGGATTAGGGAGTGACACCCGGCTGGATTAGGGAATGACACCCGGCTGGATTAGGGAGTGACACCTGGCTGGATTAGGGGGTGACACCCGGCTGGATTAGGGAGTGACACCCGGCTGGAATAGGGAGTGACACCCGGCTGGATTAGGGAGTGACACCCGGCTGGATTAGGGAGTGACACCCGGCTGGATTAGGGAGTGACACCCGGCTGGATTAGACAGTAACACCAGGCTGGATTAGGGAGTGACACCTGGCTGGATTAGACAGTAACACCAGGCTGGATTAGGGAGTGACACCCGGCTGGATTAGGGAGTGACACCCGGCTGGATTAGGGGGTGACACCTGGCTGGATTAGGGAGTGACACCTGGCTGGATTAGGGGGTGACACCTGGCTGGATTAGGGAGTGACACCCGGCTGGATTAGGGGGTGACACCCGGCTGGATTAGGGAGTGACACCTGGCTGGATTAGGGGGTGACACCTGGCTGGATTAGGGGGTGACACCTGGCTGGATTAGGGAGTGACACCTGGCTGGATTAGGGGGTGACACCCGGCTGGATTAGGGAGTGACACCCGGCTGGATTAGGGGGTGACACCCGGCTGGATTAGGGGGTGACACCTGGCTGGATTAGGGGGTGACACCTGGCTGGATTAGGGGGTGACACCTGGCTGGATTAGGGAGTGACACCCGGCTGGATTAGGGAGTAACACCCGGCTGGATTAGGGAGTGACACCCGGCTGGATTAGGGAGTGACACCCGGCTGGATTAGACAGTAACACCCGGCTGGATTAGGGAGTGACACCCGGCTGGATTAGGGAGTGACACCCTAAGGGAGTGAGTTATATAGCATACTCAGCATGTGTTTCGTGTCAACATTATAGTTAGACTAAAGACAACTGCATGTAATCTGGAGCATGCAACATTTGTTTTATGGATTACTTTGCTTTATATGACTTATATCTAATTAGATAATTATAGCTAGATAGCGATATATTAAAATATATATGATACATTATATCATGCATTCATTTGGTTACTTTGGATTTTTGTATTTCAAGCTTAAATGGCCTCAAAGGCTTTTGAAAAAACAAAAAGATTGTTTTATTTTTGTTTCCTTTTTACATTTATATTCGCTTATTTAACTAGATTTAGTTGCTTATTGTTTGGAAATAATTGTTAATCTAAATCCTTTTACTTTTCACTTTTTCAACTTGGTCAGAATTGTGTACATGTATCCTTTCGTGTGCTTTTGCGGCTTTTTCTTTTATGTTTAATAATCACTCGTTAATTTCTACGAGTCCGTTCGTTCTACGAGTGGCAACGTTCCTACGAGCTAGCATTTTGATGCATAAACTGACCAATATTTGTCTTGATTTTTCCCATACTTTATTTACTAAAAGCAACTTCAGCCTTGGATTGGCTCAGCTAACGTTCCTTCTGGGTTATTCGATGTAATTAAAGCCTTATGACAATTAAGTACGCTTACATGAATAAACGAATCCGCGGGACCTACATATACATGTATGGTTAGTCCGGTTCCTGTACCAGTCTGCAGTGAGCATTGCGTTATTACAGCGTATTTTCTGTGTTACCAGAGGCGCGTATTTTGTGCGTTCGCTTACGCGCGTACAGAATTACCAAAACATGCGCGTAATACGCGCGTACCTGTTGCTTGGGGAGGGAATGCGGGAGGGCAGCTGAGTGAATGCGGGAGGGGCAGCTGAGTGAATGCGGGAGGGGCAGCTGAGTGAATGCGGGAGGGCAGCTGAGTGAATGCGGGAGGGTAGCTGAGTGAATGCGGGAGGGCAGCTGAGTGAATGCGGGAGGGGCAGCTGAGTGAATGCGGGAGGGCAGCTGAGTGAATGCGGGAGGGGCAGCTGAGTGAATGCGGGAGGGTAGCTGAGTGAATGCGGGAGGGCAGCTGAGTGAATGCGGGAGGGGCAGCTGAGTGAATGCAGGGAGGGGCAGCTGAGTGAATGCGGGAGGGCAGCTGAGTGAATGCGGGAGGGCAGCTGAGTGAATGCAGGAGGGCAGCTGAGTGAATGCGGGAGGGCAGCTGAGTGAATGCGGGAGGGGCAGCTGAGTGAATGCGGGAGGGCAGCTGAGTGAATGCGGGAGGGCAGCTGAGTGAATGCGGGAGGGCAGCTGAGTGAATGCGGGAGGGCAGCTGAGTGAATGCGGGAGGGCAGCTGAGTGAATGCGGGAGGGGCAGCTGAGTGAATGCGGGAGGGCAGCTGAGTGAATGCGGGAGGGCAGCTGAGTGAATGCGGGAGGGGCAGCTGAGTGAATGCGGGAGGGCAGCTGAGTGAATGCGGGAGGGGCAGCTGAGTGAATGCGGGAGGGTAGCTGAGTGAATGCGGGAGGGCAGCTGAGTGAATGCGGGAGGGGCAGCTGAGTGAATGCAGGAGAGGAGGCAGCCGACCACCTGACCCAATCACAAGCAGAATTCGGGTGCACTCATCACAGTTATCATGCAACGCGCCGAGATTTCATCGCAGACCGCAGAATCAGCGATGCATTGGGTCCTCGCTGGCAGCTCACTGGCCGCAGGCCCGGTGCCCCGCCGGCACCACGATGACGGGGGTCTGGCTGTGGTGCAGCAGGTAGCCGGACACCGAGCCAAGCACGGTGCGGCGCAGGACGCCGTGGCCGCGGCAGCCAACGATCAGCACCGCTGGCTGCAGGCTGAGCGCCAGCTGGCACAGCGTGGCGCCGACCTCGGCCGACACCCGCTGGTGAAACTCGACGGCGCCATCATCTGAGTTCGGGCGTTTGCTGTCGGCCAGCAGGTCGCTGAGCGTCCTTCGAACCATCGACTCGAGCTCGGCCGACTGCTGCAGCCGGCGCTGCCAGGCGTCCTCGAAGCGGTCGGCCGTGGCGGCAGCGAGGGTGGACGCGGAGGTCATCGACGGCGGGTCGACAACGCTGAGCAGCTGGACTCGGTCGGAGGGTCGGGCGAGCCGGCTGGCATAGAAAGCCAAGGCCTGCGGTGGGGTGGAGGCCTCGGCCGCTCAGGTGGGTCACCTCAGTTAGTCACTGCTCAGGTGGGTCACCTCAGTTAGTCACTGCTCAGGTGGGTCACCTCAGTTAGTCACTGCTCAGGTGGGTCACCTCAGTTAGTCACTGCTCGGGTGGGTCACCTCAGTTAGTCACTGACTGCTCAGGTGGGTCACCTCAGTTAGTCACTGCTCAGGTGGGTCACTTTAGTTAGTCACTGACTGCTCGGGTGGGTCACCTCAGTTAGTCACTGCTCAGGTGGGTCACCTCAGTTAATCACTGCTCAGGTGGGTCACCTCAGTTAGTCACTGCTCAGGTGGGTCACCTCAGTTAGTCACTGACTGCTCGGGTGGGTCACCTCAGTTAGTCACTGACTGCTCAGGTGGGTCACCTCAGTTAGTCACTGCTCAGGTGGGTCACCTCAGTTAGTCACTGCTCAGGTGGGTCACCTCAGTTAGTCACTGCTCAGGTGGGTCACCTCAGTTAGTCACTGACTGCTCGGGTGGGTCACCTCAGTTAGTCACTGACTGCTCAGGTGGGTCACCTCAGTTAGTCACTGACTGCTCAGGTGGGTCACCTCAGTTAGTCACTGACTGCTCAGGTGGGTCACCTCAGTTAGTCACTGACTGCTCAGGTGGGTCACCTCAGTTAGTCACTGACTGCTCAGGTGGGTCACCTCAGTTAGTCACTGACTGCTCAGGTGGGTCACCTCAGTTAGTCACTGACTGCTCAGGTGGGTCACCTCAGTTAGTCACTGACTGCTCAGGTGGGTCACCTCAGTTAGTCACTGACTGCTCAGGTGGGTCACCTCAGTTAGTCACTGACTGCTCAGGTGGGTCACCTCAGTCACTGGCTGCTCAGGTGGGTCACCTCAGTTAGTCACTGGCTGCTCAGGTGGGTCACCTCAGTCACTGGCTGCTCAGGTGGGTCACCTCTGTCACTAGCTGCTCAGGTGGGTCACCTCTGTCACTAGCTGCTCCTTCTCCAGTCGCTGCAGTCCAGCTGCAGTCGCAGTTACCAAGGCACTCACCTGGTTGCTATGCTGACTTCCATCTACACAGATGGCAATAGTTCGAGTTGCAGCCGATTTCTGCTGTTGCTGCTGTGCCATTTTTTTGCTGCTTCAAGAGCCCCAGCTTTAATTTTGCAGTTCAAGATCAGTGCGCAGCGCTTTTTTAATTATTTTTTTGCCCGTGCAGAGTTCGCACTGCGCTGCTTCTGTTGGCCCAGTGAGTTCGGGCTGGTAGAGGTCACGGGAAGGTCAGTGCTTGCAGTGCCACATGCCAAACATACAATTATTATTCATAAATATATGATTTGAGTACGAAGTGAGACTGTTGGGATTAGGCACAGATATTCTCCCGTAATTCGGGTATCTAATCTACATCTATAGATGCACAGATGTCCTATGGATCTATAGATGTTCAATTTTCATTTTATTCAAATCTGTAGATATTCAAACAGACCGAACAAATCCATAGGTTCCGAGTTTCACAATCTGCTCTCACTGCTTTCGTGTTTCTCAGCTTTGCTGCTGAATTTCTGGTCTCTTGGAAGCCTCACCCCAATAGTTAATCAATTATTTCCATAACGGGGCCGGCAGTCACGCCCGGCTTGAGTCAGATTGCTTTGGCTTCAGAAGGCCCAACAAAGCGAGTTTGCTCTCAGCAGGAAACAGTTCAGCCAGCACAGGTAATCAGCGAGTCTCCATGGAGCGCCAGGTAAATTGTCAGTGGGGCAAACTTTGCCAAACAATTTATTTACTGCTTTTGCAAATGGTATTCGCAGAGGCAAAATTCGAGTTTTGGAACTGCTAAACAGCTGGCGAATTCAACGGATCTCCACCTGCTCCAGCGGCATGCCCCAGCTGCGCACCGGCCACCAGCGCTTCGCTCTGCGGGAGGTGGCAGCGATTTGGGTCAAGGTGTGCTTGGGTCAAGCAGAGATTTGGGTCAAGGTGTGCTTGGGTCAAGCAGGGATTTGGGTCAAGGTGTGCTTGGGTCAAGCAGAGATTTGGGTCAAGGTGTGCTTGGGTCAAGCAGGGATTTGGGTCAAGGTGTGCTTGGGTCAAGCAGGGATTTGGGTCAAGGTGTGCTTGGGTCAAGCAGGGATTTGGGTCAAGGTGTGCTTGGGTCAAGCAGGGATTTGGGTCAAGGTGTGCTTGGGTCAAGCAGGGATTTGGGTCAAGGTGTGCTTGGGTCAAGCAGGGATTTGGGTCAAGGTGTGCTTGGGTCAAGCAGGGATTTGGGTCAAGGTGTGCTTGGGTCAAGCAGGGATTTGGGTCAAGGTGTGCTTGGGTCAAGCAGGGATTTGGGTCAAGGTGTGCTTGGGTCAAGCAGGGATTTGGGTCAAGGTGTGCTTGGGTCAAGCAGGGATTTGGGTCAAGGTGTGCTTGGGTCAAGCAGGGATTTGGGTCAAGGTGTGCTTGGGTCAAGCAGAGATTTGGGTCAAGGTGTGCTTGGGTCAAGCAGAGATTTGGGTCAAGGTGTGCTTGGGTCAAGCAGGGATTTGGGTCAAGGTGTGCTTGGGTCAAGCAGGGATTTGGGTCAAGGTGTGCTTGGGTCAAGCAGGGATTTGGGTCAAGGTGTGCTTGGGTCAAGCAGGGATTTGGGTCAAGGTGTGCTTGGGTCAAGCAGAGATTTGGGTCAAGGTGTGCTTGGGTCAAGCAGAGATTTGGGTCAAGGTGTGCTTGGGTCAAGCAGGGATTTGGGTCAAGGTGTGCTTGGGTCAAGCAGGGATTTGGGTCAAGGTGTGCTTGGGTCAAGCAGGGATTTGGGTCAAGGTGTGCTTGGGTCAAGCAGGGATTTGGGTCAAGGTGTGCTTGGGTCAAGCAGGGATTTGGGTCAAGGTGTGCTTGGGTCAAGCAGAGATTTGGGTCAAGGTGTGCTTGGGTCAAGCAGGGATTTGGGTCAAGGTGTGCTTGGGTCAAGCAGGGATTTGGGTCAAGGTGTGCTTGGGTCAAGCAGGGATTTGGGTCAAGGTGTGCTTGGGTCAAGCAGGGATTTGGGTCAAGGTGTGCTTGGGTCAAGCAGAGATTTGGGTCAAGGTGTGCTTGGGTCAAGCAGGGATTTGGGTCAAGGTGTGCTTGGGTCAAGCAGGGATTTGGGTCAAGGTGTGCTTGGGTCAAGCAGGGATTTGGGTCAAGGTGTGCTTGGGTCAAGCAGGGATTTGGGTCAAGGTGTGCTTGGGTCAAGCAGGGATTTGGGTCAAGGTGTGCTTGGGTCAAGCAGGGATTTGGGTCAAGGTGTGCTTGGGTCAAGCAGAGATTTGGGTCAAGGTGTGCTTGGGTCAAGCAGAGATTTGGGTCAAGGTGTGCGTGGGTCAAGCAGGGATTTGGGTCAAGGTGTGCTTGGGTCAAGCAGAGATTTGGGTCAAGGTGTGCTTGGGTCAAGCAGAGATTTGGGTCAAGGTGTGCTTGGGTCAAGGTGTGCTTGGGTCAAGCAGCGATTTGGGTCAATGTCTACTAGACATTATTAACCAATCATCAATCATCAATGAGACCTATCCAAGTGAATCTGTGTAGGCGTAAAATGGAAAGATCAGTCATGAAGTTCCTTTTTTATTAAAAATAGAGTGCGGGAGCAATAAAATCTCATCTCTGCCCATCTTCTACAGGTGATTTGTAAAGGTGATCTCGTTTAATTACCACTTGTCCTGCACAGTCAGTCTACTTAGTGCTCATCTATTCTAGAGAGAGGTTTTATTGAGCTCTTGATCTGGCAACTGCTCGAAAACCAACTGGGTTGAGCTTGGGATGACTGGAGCGGCTCCAGAACTGTATCGAGTGGGTCATTGGCAAAAGCAACGAGTGCGCTCACTCTTTAGCGTGAATGAATCTCATTCTCATCTGATTTTATCATCTGACATCTCTCATTCTCATCTGACTCTGCAGTCTTTGATTAAAAGCATTGGCACGATTCTGCACGATTGCGAGTGCAACATTGGCAACTCTGCACGCGGAATCAAATCAGATTGATCTGCGCGAGTGCAGATTTATGAGAGTAGAGGGCGCCTTTGGGCAGTTGCTTATATGCTCTTTGGATTTTATCTCTGATTCTGAAAGAGCAGTTTGCCTGAGTAACTTTTCTTGAGGTTCAGCAGGTTCTGGAAAATTGGGTGGGGGTGAAGCGGCAGGGATATGAGGGGGAGTGAAGCGGCAGGGATATGAGGGGGGGGGTGAAGCAGCAGGGATATGAGGGGAGTGAAGCGGCAGGGATATGAGGGGGGATGAAGCGGCAGCGATATGAGGGGGTGAAGCAGCAGGGATATGAGGGGGAGTGAAGCGGCAGGGATATGAGGGGGGTGAAGCGGCAGGGATATGAGGGGGGATGAAGCGGCAGCGATATGAGGGGGAGTGAAGCGGCAGGGATATGAGGGGGAGTGAAGCGGCAGGGATATGAGGGGGAGTGAAGCGGCAGGGATATGAGGGGGGGGGGGTGGAGCGGCAGGGATATGAGGGGGAGTGGAGCGGCAGGGATATGAGGGGGAGTGAAGCGGCAGGGATATGAGGGGGTGAAGCGGCAGGGATATGAGGGGGAGTGAAGCGGCAGGGATATGAGGGGGGGGTGAAGCGGCAGGGATATGAGGGGAGTGAAGCGGCAGGGATATGAGGGGGAGTGAAGCGGCAGGGATATGAGGGGGGTGAAGCGGCAGGGATATGAGGGGGGTGAAGCGGCAGGGATATGAGGGGGAGTGAAGCGGCAGGGATATGAGGGGGAGTGAAGCGGCAGGGATATGAGGGGGGTGAAGCGGCAGGGATATGAGGGGGAGTGAAGCGGCAGGGATATGAGGGGGAGTGAAGCGGCAGGGATATGAGGGGGGAGTGGAGCGGCAGGGATATGAGGGAGGGTGAAGCGGCAGGGATATGAGGGGGAGTGAAGCGGCAGGGATATGAGGGGGAGTGAAGCGGCAGGGATATGAGGGGAGTGAAGCGGCAGGGATATGAGGGGGGGGGGTGGAGTGGCAGGGATATTGTAGGCACCTGCTGCCCAGTGCTTGCATAAGTGTTTTTAGTCCTGGTGTGCATTTCCGATGTACATCCAATATTCTTGGCTTTCTGTTTTTAATGTACGCAGTCTCAACTGCAGGGTCGCTGCTAAATATATAAATCGATCGCACAGAGCCTACAATGGATTGAGGCTTTATCGGCTACACACAACGCATAACTTTCTCTCTCTCGGCTTCGCTCTCTACAGTGGCGTCGCAAGCCGCCTACCGCGCGGTAAGCAAATCATGGCAGCCAACTTTCTCTCACTGCCCCCACCTGAGCCATTCTCAGTATCAGCAGACCCACACAACGCGGGCAAGCGCTGGAGTCAATGGGCGGACCGCTTTGAAGACTTCATCGATGCATCAGGCATCACCAACGAGAAGCAAAAGTGCAAACTACTCAGCTACACAGCAGGCAAGGAAATCGCCGACATCATCCGCGAGGAGGCCAAGCCTGCAGCGGCCACAGAGGACGGCCAAGTCACCCTCAAGCAGACGCTGGACGCTTTGAAGACATTCTTCAACGGAAGAAAAAAACATAGTATTCGCCAGATATCAGTTCCGCCTATGCACCCAGGCCACCGGAGAGTCCATCGAATCCTGGTACGCCAGACTGCGCACTGCGGCAGAGCCGTGCGACTTCGAGCAGCTGAAGGACTCGCTCATCAGAGACCAGCTCGTGGCAACCTGCAGCTCTGACAAGCTGCGCAGGCGGCTGCTTCAGGAGGCGAACATCAGCTTGGAAGAGGCCTTGCGAAAGGCGAGGGCATTCGAGGCTGCAGAGGAACAAGCCACGGAGATGGAGAAGACAGACTCGCACGTGGCCAGCGTTGCCAAGGGCGACAAGGTGAGAACGAACAGGCGTGGCCCGGCTCAGACGACCAGCAGGCCCGGCGACCAGCAGCAGCGCACCTGCTACCGCTGCGGCGAGAAAGGCCACGCTACCTGCGACGCTGCCAAGGGCAAGATCTGCCACAACTGCGGTAAGCCCAACCACCTCGCTCTTGCCTGCCGTCAGCCTCGGCAGTCAAACAGCAGCCGGATTCCACAGCAGCAAATCAGCACCAATGCTGTATTCACAGCTGCCGACGGCTCCGTCAACGAGGATGTGTTTGCGCTGTACAACCGCGACAAATACCCATCCGACGTCTCACTGACTGTGCAGGTGGCAAACCGGCAGCTTCCCATGATGATTGACAGCGGAGCCAGCTGCAGTATCATGAGTCTCGGCACCTTCAGAGCGCTCAGCCTGCCAAGCCCACGCCCAACAAGAGCCGAAGTTCGCGCCTACGGGGTACCGACACCTCTCAGGATTGTGGGTACCGCCGATCTTGACATCCAAGTGGAATCTGCCAGAACAACCGCGACCTTCCACATCATGGACGGCGACGGCCTGACGATACTGGGGCGTCAGCCCGCATTCAAGCTAGGAGTGCTGAAGATCCAGCGACCTGAAGCTACCAAGCCGCAAAACATAAACGCCATCGCCGACACCACACCCTCCGAGCAGTGTAGCGACCCCCAGCTCAAGGCCATCCTGCAGAGGCACAAAGAAGTCTTCAACGGCATCGGCTGCATCAAGGGTGTAGAGGTCCAGATCCAGCTGTCCGATGACGCTGTTCCAGTCTGCCAGGCGCCCTCACGTGTGGCGGCGCACCTGAAAGAGGCCGTAGTTGATGAGCTCAAGGCTTTGGAGGAGCAGGGCATCATTGAGGCAGTCAAAGGTCCTAGCGCCTGGGTGTCACGCATGGTGGTGGTGCCCAAGGACGACGGTGGCGTTCGAATCTGCCAGGACCTCCGTGATCTCAACGCTTTCGTCATCCCAGAGAAGCAGCAAATCCCCACGCTGGATGAAATCACCGAGGAAATGGCAGACGCCAAGCTGTTCAGCGAACTCGATATCCGGAAGGCTTTTTATCAGATCCCAGTCCACGAGAGCAGCCGTCACCTCTTCACCTTCAGCACGCCCCTCGGACTGATGCGGCTCAAGAGGCTCAGCATGGGGTTCACAAATGCCTCGGAAATCCTTCAACGAGTCATGCTTGGCATCCTCAGCGGCATCGACGGCGTCCGGTGGGCGCACGACGACGTGGTGGTGTACGCCTCCGACCTGAAGCAGCACCATGAGAGGCTGGACGCCTGCCTTCAGCGCCTCCGAGAGTTCGGGATCACCCTCAATCAGGGCAAGTGCAGGTTCGCCCGGCCGACTGTCGAGTTTCTTGGGATGCGCCTGACCGCCCGGGGCATGCAACCGGCCACCGAGAAAATTGACGCCATGCAGAACTTCCGAGAGCCCTCCAACGTGGCCGACGTCCGCTCTTTCCTGGGAACCGCTAACTTCCTGGCAAAGTTCATCCCGAACTTCGCTGACCTCGCGGCCCCACTCCGGCAGCTAACGAAGAAGGGCCAAGCCTGGGAGTGGACAGAAAAACACACAGCGGCGTTTAACGGCATCAAGAAGGCATTCTCAGACGCGGACACGCTGGCCTTTTTCGACCGCAGGCTGCACACGGAGCTCCTGGTGGACGCATCGCCGATCGGCCTCGGCGCCATCCTCACGCAGCGGCAGCCAGACGGCAACAGCAGACCCGTCGCCTACGCCAGCAGAGCCCTCTCGCCGGTGGAGCAGCGGTACGCGCAGATCGAGCGGGAGGCGTTGGCCATTAAATTTGGGTGTCTCAAGTTTGAGCACTATCTGGCTGGCGACCCAGACTTCACCGTGGTGACGGACCACCGACCGCTCGTGCCGCTTTTCAAGCCTGGCTCCCGTCTGCCACCGCGGATCGAGCGAATGGCACTGCGCATTCAGCATCTCCGCTTCAACCTGCTCTACCGGCCAGGCTCGACCAACCCGGCTGACCTGCAGACGAAGGTGTGGTGGCCTCGGATGCGCAGCGACTGCGAGCTCTTCGTCCAGTGCTGCACACTGTGCCAGGCTGCGGCCACCGGATTGCGACAGACACCATTGAGGCCGACAGATATTCCGGACGGTGCCTGGCTGCTACTAGGTACCTGGTATGGATTTCTACGGCCCAGTGCAGGGCCAGATGCTCCTGGTCACCACCGACTTGTATTCAAAATACCCAGAAGTCAATTTTCTCAACTCGACGACGGCGGAGAACGTGACCCCCCACCTGCGGAGGCTGTTCGGCAGATACGGCGTCCCGATTGAGGTGGTCACCGACAACGGCCCGCCATTCAGCTCGGCAGCTTTCCGCAGCTTCCTCGCTTCGTACGGCATTCACCACCGCCTCATCTGCCCGCTGCACCCAGAATCCAGCGGAGCGACGGAGCGAGTCAACCGCAGCATCGGGAAAGTGATTCAGACGGCAGTGGCCGAAGGTCGTAACTGGCGGGAGGCTATCGAGGACTGGCTGTTGGCGTTCCGCACGACACCACATCGAGCGACCGGCCGCGCACCTGCTGAGCTACTCATGGGCAGGACGATGAACGACGGCATCCCGACCATCAAACCATCACAGCTCATCGACGTTAACCATGAAGAGGTGCAGAGCTGGCACAGAAACTATGTCCAAGACATGAAGGCGCGGTTCGATGATCGCAAGGGTGTCAAGGAGCACGGCGTCAGAGTCGGCAACAAAGTTCTGCGAAAGAAGCAGCCACGTAACAAACTGCAGCTGCCGTTCGAGCCACATCCTTGGACAGTCAAGCAGGTCCAGGGAGACACGTGTGTCCTGCAACGCGGCGAACAGTCCTGCATGCGCCACGTCTCGCAGCTGCGGCCCCTGGCCGGAGAGCCTGCCGGCCAGCCTGCCGGCGAACCTGCCGGCCAGCCTGCCGGAGAGCCCGCCGGTCTACCCAGCGGTAGCATCGCCACGCGAGAACATCCAAGAGCTGCCCGTAACAGAGTGCTCAGCTACAAATTGTGATCCTAGGGTTTTTGTGCGTGGGCGGGCCGCTTTGATTGCTTTGGGGTTTGGGCCAGTAGTAACTGAGTAATTGAGCTCGTTTTTTTATCCCCTGAGATCTCTCTGGTTGGGGAGAATTGTAGGCACCTGCTGCCCAGTGCTTGCATAATAAGTGTTTTTAGTCCTGGTGTGCATTTCCGATGTACATCCAATATTCTTGGCTTTCTGTTTTTAATGTACGCAGTCTCAACTGCAGGGTCGCTGCTAAATATATAAATCGATCGCACAGAGCCTACAATGGATTGAGGCTTTATCGGCTACACACAACGCATAACTTTCTCTCTCTCGGCTTCGCTCTCTACAGATATGAGGGGGGATGAAGCGGCAGGGAAATGAAGGGGGGGTGTGAAGCGGCAGGGATATGAGGGGGAGTGAAGCGGCAGGGATATGAGGGGGAGTGAAGCGGCAGGGATATGAGGGGGGTGAAGCGGCAGGGATATGAGGGGAGTGAAGCGGCAGGGATTTGAGGAGGGGGGTGGAGCAGCATGGAGAATCGAGTCCCTCACTTCAACGGCAGGAGAAGCCCAGTGGCTCGGGGCTCCAGCCCCAGCAATCGACTGTCAGTGTAACTTCGCCTCCAGTCTCGCAGCTGACTCATCAGCGCCCGAACCTCATTCGCCATCCTCAGCGAGTTGGTCTCGCCGACTGCGGCAGGCGATGGCGGCCAGCTGCTGTGGACTCGCCAGCAGCTGCAGCAGTGGAGCAGCAGCAGCGGGAAGATGAGCTTCACGAGCATCGGCATGGCTTGGGACTCGGTCGGGTCAGCTTCTCCTCTCGGTGCCCCCAGATCGGGTCGGGGATTTAAGCACCCTGGCAGTTGAGCAGCAGCGAATCCCTGAGCAGCAACCCAAACAGGCGCTACCGGCCCAGCTCCGCTGAGCACAGGCTGCTCACTGCACTTCCATATATGGCGATGGCGTGAGCTGGGGTTAGCAGGCAATTTCAGTGCAATTTTTTCGAGCTCAAGCCATTATCCTTGGGCGGCCTCATCATAGCTGAATGTCAAACACCTGCCGAGCTTTCCAACTGGCAATAGCCTTGCCCTCCCCAGTACTCTCGGCTCCCCTCTGCCTTGCCCTCCCCAGTACTCTCGGCTCCCCTCTGCCTTGCCCTCCCCAGTACTCTCGGCTCCCCTCTGCCTTGCCCTCCCCAGTACTCTCGGCTCCCCTCTGCCTTGCCCTCCCCAGTACTCTCGGCTCCCCTCTGCCTTGCCCTCCCCAGTACTCTCGGCTCCCCTCTGCCTTGCCCTCCCAGTACTCTCGGCTCCCCTCTGCCTTGCCCTCCCCAGTACTCTCGGCTCCCCTCTGCCTTGCCCTCCCCAGTACTCTCGGCTCCCCTCTGCCTTGCCCTCCCCAGTACTCTCAGCTCTTCCTTGCCCTCCCCAGTACTCTCGGCTCCCCTCTGCCTTGCCCTCCCCAGTACTCTCAGCTCTGCCTTGCCCTCCCCAGTACTCTCGGCTCCCCTCTGCCTTGCCCCAAGTCCAGCACTGAATGGACAAAATAGCAAACGAAAATTGAATGCAGCAATTTTGATGGCGGACCAAATTTAATTCAACCTCCAATCAGCTAGTGAATATAAAGTGGAGTATGAAGATACAGTGATGGCCGGTGCGCAATGAAAGTTTGCAAAGCAAAGTGTAAGAGGCGGTTAATATATTGAAGCATGAAAAGCAACAAAAATCTGGCTTGTCTTCTAGAAGCAATAAAATTACAGAATGAGCAGTTTATCAGCAGAAAACAAGCGAGTCAACGAAGTGCTTCATAATTTCGACCAGCTGCCGTCAGATCTGCCTCACCGAGCCGGGCCCGTAGTGCTCCTTCAGCTTGGCCAGCAGCTCCTCGCCGTGCTCCCGGTCTCGAACCTCGCACACGCAGCTGCCGCGCGGGAGGCCGGCGTTGAGAGGGGAAATTATTAGCGGGATCTGGGGATACAGGGGCTCACAGACACCTTGTGCTGAGTTTCTCTCAGCTGTAAGGTTCTCCTATCCCTTCAGATCCCAATACCAAACTAACTCATCCCAATCTCAGTCTAACTGATCCCAGTCCCAGTCTAACTCATCCCAATCCCACCCTAACTGATCCCAATCCCAGTCTAACTCATCCCAATCCCAGTCTAACTAATCCCAGTCCCACCCTAAGTGATCCCAATCCCTGTCTAACTGATTCCAATCCCAGTCTAACTGATCCCAATCCCACCCTAACTGATCCCAATCCCAGTCTAACTGATCCCAGTCCCAGTCTAACTCATCCCAATCCCACCCTAACTGATCCCAATCCCAGTCTAACTAATCCCAGTCCCACCCTAAGTGATCCCAATCCCTGTCTAACTGATTCCAATCCCAGTCTAACTGATCCCAATCCCAGTCTAACTGATCCCAGTCCCAGTCTAACTGATTCCAATCCCAGTCTAACTGATCCCAATCCCACCCTAACTGATCCCAATCCCAGTCTAACTGATCCCAATCCCAGTCTAACTGATCCCAGTCCCAGTCTCGCTCACCGCAGGTTGACCTGGAAGATGTCGTACTTCAGCCAGGCCCTCTCGTGGAAGATATCCTTGATGGAGACGCCCATGCCGGCCAGCAGGGAGCTGCACTCGGCGATGCCGCCGGGCCGGTCGGACACCGTGGCCACGAAGTGGATCAGGCGGCCGTCCACGGCCAAGCCGCGCTCGATGACCCGGCCGAGAACAGTCGTGTCGATGTTGCCGCCTCCGAGGACGACGGCCACGCTGGAGCGAGAATTTTGGGAGAGTTGGTGGCGACAGTCTGACCTGATCTGACCCTCCAAATCTGACCTGATCTGACCCCAAGATCTGACCTGATCTGACCCTACAAATCTGACCTGATCTGACCCACCAGATCTGACCTGATCTGACCCCAAGATCTGACCTGATCTGACCCCAAGATCTGACCTGATCTGACACCAAGATCTGATCTGATCTGACCCCAAGATCTGACCTAATCTGACCCCAAGATCTGACCTAATCAGAACCCACCAGCTGTCAGATCCGAAACCGGAGCCAGTTCTCAAGCAGCAGGCAGGACAGGCGAGTTTCGGATCGCACGAGGATCAGCCTGCACTAATCATATCCCAACTCCCACAGCGCATCCGAGGGCAGCCAGCCATGCCGAGCAGCTCAGGCGAGTCCCAAGCGGCTTCGCAGATTCGTTGTTTCTGCATCAATATTTCAGATGAAGAGCCGCCCAGGGACCCCGCGGGAAAATCTCAGTACGGGAGCCAAGCAAGGATCATGAATATCTCTCTCAGATCCTAATTATCTTTACATTTTTCAGCCATTTCCCGTTAAGCCTGCTTGCCGCGTCATTGACACAGGCCCAGATACGGGCTGCCAGTGACACTGCATGAAGCAAATGTGCGGCTGGAGCTGAGAAAGCTCACTGCGATTTGTGAGAGGGGTCAGTGGAGGTAGAGAGTGGAGGTGAGAGGGAGAGAGAGGTGAGAGAGTGGAGGTGTGAGGGAGAGAGTGGAGGTGAGAGGGAGAGAGTGGAGGTGAGAGGGAGAGAGTGGAGGTGTGAGGGAGAGAGTGGAGGTGAGAGGGAGAGAGTGGAGGTGAGAGGGAGAGAGTGGAGGTGAGAGGGAGAGAGTGGAGGTGAGAGGGAGAGAGTGGAGGTGTGAGGGAGAGAGTGGAGGTGAGAGGGAGAGAGTGGAGGTGAGAGGGAGAGAGTGGAGGTGAGAGGGAGAGAGTGGAGGTGAGAGGGAGAGAGTGGAGGTGAGAGGGAGAGAGTGGAGGTGTGAGGGAGAGAGTGGAGGTGAGAGGGAGAGAGTGGAGGTGAGAGGGAGAGAGTGGAGATGAGAGAGAGAGAGTGGAGGTGAGAGGGAGAGTGGAGGTGAGAGAGAGAGTGGAGGTGAGAGGGAGAGAGTGGAGGTGAGAGGGAGAGAGTAGAGGTGAGAGAGAGAGAGTGGAGGTGAGAGGGAGAGAGTGGATTTGAGAGGGATATCAGAGATGTGAAAGGGAGAGGGTGGAGGTGAGAGGGAGAGAGTGGATGTGAGAGGGATATCAGAGATGTGAAAGGGAGAGGGTGGAGGTGAGAGGGAGAGAGTGGATGTGAGAGGGATATCAGAGATGTGAAAGGGAGAGGGTGGAGGTGAGAGGGAGAGAGTGGATGTGAGAGGGAGATCAGAGATGTGAAAGGGAGAGGGTGGAGGTGAGAGGGAGAGAGTGGATGTGAGAGGGAGAGATCAGAGATGTGAAAGGGATAGGGTGGAGGTGAGAGGGAGAGAGTGGAGGTGAGAGAGGAGAGAGAGAGAGAGAGTGAGGGAGAGAGTGGAGGTGAGAGGGAGAGAGTGGAGAGAGAGGAGAGAGAGAGATGAAAGGGAGAGGGTGGAGGTGAGAGGGAGAGAGTGGATGTGAGAGGGAGATCAGAGATGTGAAAGGGAGAGGGTGGAGGTGAGAGGGAGAGAGTGGATGTGAGAGGGAGATCAGAGATGTGAAAGGGAGAGGGTGGAGGTGAGAGGGAGAGAGTGGATGTGAGAGGGAGATCAGAGATGTGAAAGGGAGAGGGTGGAGGTGAGAGGGAGAGAGTGGATGTGAGAGGGAGATCAGAGATGTGAAAGGGAGAGGGTGGAGGTGAGAGGGAGAGAGTGGATGTGAAAGGGAGATCAGAGATGTGAAAGGGAGAGGGTGGAGGTGAGAGGGAGAGAGTGGATGTGAGAGGGATATCAGAGATGTGAAAGGGAGAGGGTGGAGGTGAGAGGGAGAGAGTGGATTTGAGAGGGATATCAGAGATGTGAAAGGGAGAGGGTGGAGGTGAGAGGGAGAGAGTGGATGTGAGAGGGATATCAGAGATGTGAAAGGGATAGGGTGGAGGTTAGAGGGAGAGAGTGGATGTGAGAGGGAGATCAGAGATGTGAAAGGGAGAGGGTGGAGGTGAGAGGGAGAGAGTGGATGTGAGAGGAAGATCAGAGATGTGAAAGGGATAGGGTGGAGGTGAGAGGGAGAGAGTGGAGGTGAGAGGGAGAGAGTGGAGGTGTGAGGGAGAGAGTGGAGGTGAGAGGGAGAGAGAGAGAGAGAGAGAGAGAGAGAGAGAGAGAGTGGAGGTGAGAGGGAGAGAGTGGATTTGAGAGGGAGATCAGAGATATGAAAGGGAGAGGGTGGAGGTGAGAGGGAGAGAGTGGATGTGAGAGGGAGATCAGAGATGTGAAAGGGAGAGGGTGGAGGTGAGAGGGAGAGAGTGGATGTGAGAGGGAGATCAGAGATGTGAAAGGGAGAGGGTGGAGGTGAGAGGGAGAGAGTGGATGTGAGAGGGAGATCAGAGATGTGAAAGGGAGAGGGTGGAGGTGAGAGGGAGAGAGTGGATGTGAGAGGGAGATCAGAGATGTGAAAGGGAGAGGGTGGAGGTGAGAGGGAGAGAGTGGATGTGAGAGGGAGATCAGAGATGTGAAAGGGAGAGGGTGGAGGTGAGAGGGAGAGAGTGGATGTGAAAGGGAGATCAGAGATGTGAAAGGGAGAGGGTGGAGGTGAGAGGGAGAGAGTGGATGTGAGAGGGAGATCAGAGATGTGAAAGGGAGAGGGTGGAGGTGAGAGGGAGAGAGTGGATGTGAGAGGGAGATCAGAGATGTGAAAGGGAGAGGGTGGAGGTGAGAGGGAGAGAGTGGATGTGAGAGGGATATCAGAGATGTGAAAGGGAGAGGGTGGAGGTTAGAGGGAGAGAGTGGATGTGAGAGGGAGATCAGAGATGTGAAAGGGAGAGGGTGGAGGTGAGAGGGAGAGAGTGGAGGTGAGAGGGAGAGAGTGGAGGTGTGAGGGAGAGAGTGGAGGTGAGAGGGAGAGAGAGAGAGAGAGAGAGAGAGAGAGAGAGTGGAGGTGAGAGGGAGAGAGTGGAGGTGTGAGGGAGAGAGTGGAGGTGAGAGGGAGAGAGAGAGAGAGAGAAAGAGAGAGAGAGAGAGGAGGTGAGAGGGAGAGAGTGGAGGTGAGAGGGAGGGAGTGGAGGTGAGAGTGAGAGAGTGGATTTCAGAGGGGGAGAGTGAAGGTGAGAGGTAGAGAGTGGATGTGAGAGGGATATCAGAGATGTGAAAGGGATAGGGTGGAGGTTAGAGGGAGAGAGTGGATGTGAGAGGGAGATCAGAGATGTGAAAGGGAGAGGGTGGAGGTGAGAGGGAGAGAGTGGAGGTGAGAGGGAGAGAGTGGAGGTGTGAGGGAGAGAGTGGAGGTGAGAGGGAGAGAGAGAGAGAGAGAGAGAGTGGAGGTGAGAGGGAGAGAGTGGAGGTGTGAGGGAGAGAGAGAGAGAGAGAGAGAGAGAGAGAGTGGAGGTGAGAGGGAGAGAGTGGAGGTGAGAGGGAGAGAGAGAGAGAGAGAGAGAGAGAGAGTGGAGGTGAGAGGGAGAGAGTGGAGGTGAGAGGGAGAGAGAGAGAGAGAGAGAGAGAGAGAGTGGAGGTGAGAGGGAGAGAGTGGAGGTGAGAGGGAGAGAGAGAGAGAGAGAGAGAGAGAGAGAGAGTGGAGGTGAGAGGGAGAGAGTGGAGGTGAGAGGGAGGGAGTGGAGGTGAGAGTGAGAGAGTGGATTTCAGAGGGGGAGAGTGAAGGTGAGAGGTAGAGAGTGGATGTGAGATGGAGATCAGAGATGTGAAAGGGAGAGGGTGGAGGTGAGAGGGAGAGAGTGGATTTGAGAGGGGAGAGTGGGAGGCAATGGCGATGACACACAAAGCGTGAAAGGCGGGAAGGTGACTGAAAGTCGCTCACGTTTTGCCCTGCAGCTCTGGCAGGCAGCCCTGCAGCAGCGCGGCAAGCGCGGCGGCTCCAGCGCCCTCCACCACCGTCTTCTCAAGCTCGATGAGCCGCAGGATGGACAGAGCAATGAACTCCTCGGAGACGGTGACCATGCGGTCCACCAGGTCCTTGCAGGAGTAGAAGGCGTTGGCGCCCGCCAGGGGCACCGCCAGGCCGTCGGCCAGCGATGACTTCAGCGCCACCCTCACCGGATGACCCGCCTGCATTGCCGCGCTGAAGCTCGCGCTGCGCTCCGGCTCGGCGCCCTGGAGGACGGAAACCGGGGTCAGGTGTCTTGGGGTCAGCTGTGTCCTGGGGTCAGGTGTCTTGGGGTCAGCTGTGTCCTGGGGTCAGGTGTCTTGGGGTCAGCTGTGTCCTGGGGTCAGGTGTCTTGGGGTCAGCTGTGTCCTGGGGTCAGGTGTCTTGGGGTCAGCTGTCTCCTGGGGTCAGCTGTCTCCTGGGGTCAGCTGTCTTGGGGTCAGTTGTGTCCTGGGGTCAGGTGTCTTGGGGTCAGCTGTGTCCTGGGGTCAGGTGTCTTGGGGTCAGCTGTCTCCTGGGGTCAGCTGTCTCCTGGGGTCAGCTGTCTTGGGGTCAGTTGTGTCCTGGGGTCAGGTGTGTCCTGGGGTCAGGTGTCTTGGGGTCAGCTGTCTTGGGGTCAGCTGTGTCCTGGGGTCAGGTGTCTTGGGGTCAGCTGTCTCCTGGGGTCAGCTGTCTCCTGGGGTCAGCTGTCTCCTGGGGTCAGGTGTCTTGGGGTCAGCTGTCTCCTGGGGTCAGCTGTCTCCTGGGGTCAGGTGTCTTGGGGTCAGCTGTCTCCTGGGGTCAGCTGTCTCCTGGGGTCAGCTGTCTCCTGGGGTCAGGTGTCTTGGGGTCAGCTGTCTCCTGGGGTCAGCTGTCTCCTGGGGTCAGCTGTCTTGGGGTCAGTTGTGTCCTGGGGTCAGGTGTCTTGGGGTCAGCTGTGTCCTGGGGTCAGGTGTCTTGGGGTCAGCTGTCTTGGGGTCAGCTGTGTCCTGGGGTCAGGTGTCTTGGGGTCAGCTGTCTCCTGGGGTCAGCTGTCTCCTGGGGTCAGCTGTCTTGGGGTCAGTTGTGTCCTGGGGTCAGGTGTCTTGGGGTCAGCTGTGTCCTGGGGTCAGGTGTCTTGGGGTCAGCTGTGTCCTGGGGTCAGGTGTTTTGGGGTCAGGTGTCTTGGGGTCAGCTGTGTCCTGGGGTCAGGTGTCTTGGGGTCAGGTGTTTTGGGGTCAGGTGTCTTGGGGTCAGGTGTCTTGGAGTCAGCTGTGTCCTGGGGTCAGGTGTCTTGGGGTCAGGTGTTTTGGGGTCAGGTGTCTTGGGGTCAGGTGTCTTGGAGTCAGCTGTGTCCTGGGGTCAGGTGTCTTGGGGTCAGGTGTCTTGGGGTCAGGTGTTTTGGGGTCAGGTGTCTTGGGGTCAGGTGTCTTGGAGTCAGCTGTGTCCTGGGGTCAGGTGTCTTGGGAAAGAATGGAATTACATGTAGCAGATTCAGACCCATGTGCCCCCTCTCACAATAATCAGCGTGTCAGGCGACATCGTCTTGACCCCGACGGCTACACCAGCAATGAGTCCGCCGCCGCCAACAGGCAAAACGATGGCATCAACGGGCTTGCCGATCTGCTCAAGGATCTCCAGGCCGACGGTGCCCTGGCCGGCGAGGATCTGCGGGTGGTCGTAGCTGCGGCAGGGGTGGGCGGGTGCTCAGCAGTAGTTGAGGCGATCAGCTGAGTACGAGGTGAGCAGTAGATGGGGTGCGCAGATAATAAGCAACGGCCTTCCGCTTACCCGTTAACGTAAAGCAGGCCCTCCGACTTGGCGATCTTGAGCGCCACGTTCTTGGACTCGCCGATGTGGCTGCCCATCACGATGACGCGGGCGCCACACTGCACGCAGGCGTTGATCTTCATCAGGGGCGCGATGGTTGGCATGACAACCACGATAGGGATGCCCAGCTCCTGGCCGTGGTAGGCCAAGGCCAGCGCGTGGTTGCCAGCGGAGGCCGCCACCACGCCGCGCTGCTTCTGCTCCTGTGGGCGGGGAGGTCGACGCGGTCAGGGGACTGCGCTGAGGAGGTCAAGGAGAAAATAGACAGACGGGACGGGACTGGACTGGATAAGACAGACAGAACAGGACAGGGAAGAAATGGCAGGACAGGACAGGACAGGACAGGACAGGACAGGACAGGACAGGACAGGACAGGACAGGACAGGACAGGACAGGACAGGAGAGGACAGGACAGAACAGAACAGGGCAGGGCAGAAATGGCAGGACAGGACATGACAGTAGAAGACAGTAGAGGACAGGACAGGACAGTAGAAGACAGGACAGGACAGTAGAAGACAGGACAGGACAAGGACAAGAATTAGATGATACAAATTCCTTAAAATTCCTTTAATTTAAGACTCCTTAAAGTAGGCTTCCAGCATCGCTGCAATCGATAAAATGCTTCTCATGCTCTAATAACTCTACTGACAGTGGCATAAAAGGTAAGTAGGGAGCGGAATTTAATGTCCATGAAAAAACTCTACGCGCCTCACTTTAGACAAGCTCAGCAACACGTAGCGAGCCCCGCGCTCTTTGAAGCTGCCGGTGTACTGCAGAAATTCCTTCTTAAAGAAAATCTCCATGTTGGTTATCCTGGACATGTGCGATCTCTGCGGAATCAAATTGTTTGTCAAAAAAAATAGTGAAAAAACTTTTTTTAGTAGTTCTCAAATTTCTAAGTAAAATACTAATAAAAAGAGCTGAACTTTTAGAATGACTTATGAATTCTTGCTATCGGTAATATAAAAATATTCAAAGGAAGGGCTGTCGGGAATCTGAAGCAACGCTTTAGACGAGATCATCTCACCAGCGCTGAGTCAATTCTGCCCATTCCACTGACTCCGTGCATAAATCAGTTTCAAATTAATGTGCCGCACGCTGAATCGAACCAGGGGCCATGGCACGAGAGTCAGACTTGTTTACCACTGAGCCACACGCCACTGTGCGCACACATGCAATAGTTACATGTAAATCAAGAATAGAGCTGCAAAACTTCCAGCTTACATCGCAGGGTGTGCGCACGATGCCGCTGCGAATTTTAAAAGCGGCCGCGCTGACATCCTGGAAGCGAACGATCTGCGGCTTGTCCGGGTCGCAGTTCGGGTCGTAGAGGTCCGGGTCGTCGTCGTTGGGCACCAGGAGCTCGCTGAGCGGCACGGCAGCCTTGCAGGCGCCGGACTGCACACTGCCTGTCCGGCCGCGATCTGAGCCGCCAGCAGCAGCGGAGTCGCTCTGGCCCCCAGCGCTGCCGCCGCCCGCAGCCTCGGCGGCCTCTGGGATCGGAACCATGGGCTGCTGAAATGTAGTGTAGGACTGGATCTCGGCCCCCGGCCCGGGCGTCACCGTGTAATTATCCAAGATTGCGGAGCTAAACTGCTGCTGCGGTTCATCGTCGGCTTCCTGCTGCTGCTGCTGCTGCTCGGGCTCCATCGCAACTGGCTGGCTTTTAGTTGGTGGATTTGTAAGTAAAGTACACGATTGAACTTTAACCTCCGTGTTTTTAGATAAGACCGCGGGTAGCGCGAAAGGTACCCGTATTAGTCGTCTGCACACGCTTTTACTCTGACCGGAACGGGGGGGGTTGATCATCAGTCAGCGGGGGGGGGTGTTTTGTTCGCATCCGAGACTGAGGGGTGGGGTTTATTGACAAGTGCATACCGCTAGACCAACTGATTTTCTGGAAGTGAGGATTGGGGTGGTGGGTGTGCGGCAATCTAGAGAATAGCGGAGTGGTTCTGCTAAGGGCGGTGTACGAGCGTACATTAAATTAACTGAGCCCGGCGGGGGGCGATAATGTACACTCGACTCCTCTTAGATGGAGTAGAACAGCGAAAAGATGCACAGCGTCAGATTATCAAACTACTTTGGCCAGGACGAGCTCTTGGGTGCAGCTGTACTTTGCAATCAATGTGCGCTTAGCTTCTGCGTACATTCCAAGGTCAGTTAGAGCGGTTGACCAAGCTGGTTCCAGGCCACACCCTCGTGGCTTGTTTAGTTTTTCTCTCCTAGTGAGTTTTCATCCAAAAATGAACAGCTGTTGGCAGTTGGCATACCCTGTTCTGCAACTTCTGCTTCTGCCATCTTAACAAACAGAATTCTTCGCGAGTCTGTGACAAATTTAAGGTTTTTATAGCATCTTCATCACCCGAGTCACCTTCGCTTCTTATTCTACCAGGGTTAAAAACTAGAGTCCAAGATAAGATATAAAAATTATTTTTCGCCATAGCAGTGCCGGTGAATTTAAACATCAAACACAAATAAACAAATTTGTTAAAATCTTTGCAGAAGCTTTCAATACAACCTATGTTCAAGTGAAGGCTTTGATGGAGAGCAACGCCCTGTCAGTGCTATTTTCTATAGATGACAGGTCTGATACTAGAATGTTCGAAGGTGACGAAGCCCTTTGGCCTTCAAATCCAGGGCGGCAGGGCCTGACATGCCCTAAAATGTAAATCTCCGCCTCATTCTTTAGTACTTCGAGACATTTTTCTATATGATTATTACAGTTATTCTTGCTAGTAATAGTAAGGTAGTTGATTAAAAACGATGCAAAAAAAACAAAAGAAACAGATCGGAACGCACTAGACGATTAAAATTGAAAAGACTCCAAAATATGTTGCAACGGAATAACAAAACAAACTGCTTTAATAGAAGGAAAAATGTTTTGAATAGGACTAAAAAAGGCGCTTTCCATAATATAAAAATTTTAACTCGCATGCCAACATTGTTCGCTAATTACGCGTAAATATACGACTATTATAGAAATAAAGTGAAAGTTAGCACTGTACTATATTGACCTACATAGTTTAGCGAGTCTAAATTGGTGTCTAAACTAGTCCAGATAACTTATACAGTACAGACGTCCTTGGATCAGAAAACTTGGCTTGAACTCCTGGTCTACGAGCTGAATAATTGTTCAGAAAAACTAAAGTACAAATCTTTGAATATCTAAGAGAGATCAGCCAGACGAAAAACAGAAAACTTGTCATGCTGATCACTGGATACAATAAGACAAAGTGACTTCTCAACGTGGCGGCAACAGCCTGCTGCCTCAGTCAGCCTCCTCGGACCTCGCTGGCCGGCTGCCGCCGCGCAGGAAGTCGGCGCCGATCAGGCCGTGGGCGGTGCTGAACAGGTTGATGGGCGAGTTGCCGTCCGTGATGAGAGTGGACTTCAGACCCAGGCTTTGCAGCATCTTCACCTGCAGTGCGCGTGTGACAGGTTAGCGCTGTGTGACTTCAGGGATGGCGCTGTGTGACTTCAGGGATGGCGCTGTGTGACTTCAGGGATGGCGCTGTGTGACTTCAGGGATGGCGCTGTGTGACTTCAGGGATGGCGCTGTGTGACTTCAGGGTTGGCGCTGTGTGACTTCAGAGGTGGCGCTGTGTGACTTCAGAGATGGCGCTGTGTGACTTCAGGGTTGGCGCTGTGTGACTTCAGGGATGGCGCTGTGTGACTTCAGAGGTGGCGCTGTGTGACTTCAGGGATGGCGCTGTGTGACTTCAGGGATGGCGCTGTGTGACTTCAGAGGTGGCGCTGTGTGACTTCAGGGATGGCGCTGTGTGACTTCAGGGTTGGCGCTGTGTGACTTCAGAGGTGGCGCTGCGTGACTTCAGAGGTGGCGCTGTGTGACTTTAGGGATGGCGCTGTGTGACTTCAGGGATGGCGCTGTGTAACTTCAAAGTTGATTACTTTTGACTACTGTTCAGAGTTGGCGCCACTTCGCTTAAATAGCTAGCCAATGCATCACAGCCAATATACTTTGTAAGCTAGCAAGGTCCAAAGTTCTTAGCAAAAAGTCTCAATCAGCCTACTGCCGTGAGTAGCAATGTGCGCAAACACAATTCACTAACCTGCATCTCCGGCCCCGCGCTGGCGATGGCCCGGATCGTGTCGGCTCCGATCGCGTCAACGAATCGGCGGAACTTCTCCACCTCAATGCCGGACAGCTCCTTCTGCCGGCTGACGTCCAGCTGGTTCTGCTCGCGCTGGTAGGCCAGCTCGGCCTCCCTGGCCAGCTTCACCCGCTCCAGCTCGGCCGAGGACTCGATGCCCAGCGCCTCGGCCCGGAACCGCGCCTGCTCCACAGCCGCCTGGCCCTCAATGCGGGCCGCCTCCGCCCGCGACTGCGCCTCCGCCTTCGCCTGGCCAGAGCTCTCCACCGCTGCCGAGTGCGCCTGCGGGATGGTGGGGCCATGCTCTGCTCATTCAACCTGCTTCCCTCCCTTCCCCTCCTCATTCAGCCTGCTTCCCTCCCTTCCCCTCCTCATTCAGCCTGCTTCCCTCCCTTCCCCTCCTCATTCAGCCTGTTCCCCTCACCTGTAGCTCCAGCAGCTCCCGCCTGGCCCTCTCAGCCTCCGCCTCATCGGAGATCTTCTGGCGCTCCAGCTTGCCGCGGGCCTCCTGCTCCAGCCGCTCGGCCTCCTGCCTGGCCGTGGCCTCCTGCGAGTTGGTGGTGATCTCGATGGCCAGCTGCACGGACTTCTGCAGTGCATCCCGCGTGCGCTGCTCCACTGGCTCCACGTTCTGGATGTCCACCGAGGTGATGACCAGGTTGTTCTGCGGCATGCGGAACTCGTCCCGGATCTTGCCCTGCTCAGATTGAGTCGGTGGGTCGGTGTGGGTCAATGGGTCAGTGTGTCAATGAATCAATTGTCAATGAGTCAGTGTCGGTCGGTGGGTCAATGGGTCCAGTGTGGGTCAGTGGGTCCAGTGGGGTCAGTGGGTTAGTGTGGGTTAGTGTGGGTCAGTGTGGGTCAGTGTGGGTCAGTGTGAGTCAGTGTGAGTCAGTGGGTCAGTGGGTCAGTGGGTAAATGAGTCAGTGCTTTTATTTGTAAATATTTTGATTGATTTGATGATTTGATTTGATGATAAATCAATGAGTCAGAATCAAGCCATAAATTATGAGTAGGCTGAGCTGATGGGTCAGTGACGAGCTGATGGAGAGTCAGTATTCGAGCCAGCATCGGCGCTCACCGCCTCGTTGAAGCCGAACAGCGCTCCGCGGAGGATCCTGGCTGAGTGCCGGTGGAAGTCGTCGAAGCCGACCGCAGCAACGGCGCCGCGGACGCGGCTGGCCACGGCTTTGCACATGTCGCCGACAAAGTCGGGCACAGAGAACAGCTTGGCGGCCTCCTTGGCATCCTCAAGGCACTTGCTGGTGTCGAAGTACCAGTTGTATGACAGCTGGATCTGCAGCCTGGCGTGGTCGGAGGTCTCCAGCGTGATGATGTCGGTGGAGAAGTCGGGGCCGAGCAGCAAAGTCAGCGACTTTATGGTGTTTGGCTTCTTGGGCTTGCCGCCGGACAGGGAGAGCTGCGTGAACTGCTCATCGGGGTTGAGCATGACCAGCTCGGGCCCGAACACCACGCGGGCCACCTTGGCCTTGTAGTCGTAGATCTGCACTGCGGCGTTGTGCGGCACGCGCAGGCTGACGGTGCGGGTGCGGTCGCGTGGCTTCGACTCGGGCGCCTCCGCCGCTTTGCTCCGCTCGAAGCGGTCGGGCACCGGGTCCTTCTGCTTCACCAGCAGCGCCTCCACGGCCGGCGGCAGCTGCTTCTCCCACAGCTCCTCGTCCGGGCTCAGCATGTAGGTCTTGCCTGAGACGCAGCGGACCTGTGGGCGAGGGCGAGGGCGAGTGCTATGGGTTCCGAAGCTGCCTGCTGCTCTTCCTCATGACATCAGTCTCCTGATCCCAGCTGCTGTGTTTCCCTGCCAATTACCAGGTTACCTCCCGGTCACCCTCCCGGTCATCCTCCCGGTCACCCTCCCGGTCATCCTCCCGGTCACCCTCCCGGTCATCCTCCCGGTCACCCTCCCGGTCACCCTCCCGGTCATCCTCCCGGTCACCCTCCCGGTCACCCTCCCGGTCACCCTCCCGGTCACCCTCCCGGTCACCCTCCCGGTCACCCTCCCGGTCACCCTCCCGGTCACCCTCCCGGTCACCCTCCCGGTCACCCTCCCGGTCACCCTCCCGGTCACCCTCCCGGTCACCCTCCCGGTCACCCTCCCGGTCACCCTCCCGGTCACCCTCCCGGTCACCCTCCCGGTCACCCTCCCGGTCACCCTCCCGGTCACCCTCCTATGGCAGTATTAGTAAATGCGCAATAAAGCATTAAACAGGCTCACCTGCCCAGTCTTGATATCCCGCACGTAGATGCCCTCGTTAACGTCCAGCGGGATGGCGGTCCGCTTGCAGACGACCTCCACCTCCACGGGCGGCACGTACTCGGCCGGGCCGCGGATCATCCAGCGGTCGCCGGGTTTGCGCACCCGGTCGGCGGCCTCCTTGAACTCCTCCTGGGCGCGGAGGATCAGGCCTTCGTTCTCGCTCAGCACGTAGACATTCATGATGCCGCGCTCCAGGCTCTCGCCCGGCTGCAGGAAGAAGGAGCGCTCGCCGTGCACGAGCTTCTTCTTGCCCAGCTGCGGCTTGCCGTCCGCGCCGCAGGGGTCGCAGATAATGCAGTACTGCCGGTTGCTCAGCGTGGTGATGCCGATGACGCCGACCACCTCCTCGTGCACGCCTGTGAGTCATCATATTAGCATATAAATAGCTAACACCAGATTCCCTTTCCCAGATTCCAAATCCCAGATTCCCGATCCCAGATTCCCAATCCCAGATTCCCGATCCCAGATTCCCAATCCCAGATTCCAAATCCCAGATTCCCGATCCCAGATTCCTAATCCCAGATTCCCAATCCCAGATTCCCAATCCCAGATTCCCAATCCCAGATTCCCAATCCCAGTTTCCCGATTCCAGATTCCCAATCCCAGATTCTCAATCCCAGATTCTCAATCCCAGATTCCCAATCCCAGATTCCCGATCCCAGATTCCCAATCCCAGATTCCAAATCCCAGATTCCCGATCCCAGATTCCTAATCCCAGATTCCCAATCCCAGATTCCCAATCCCAGATTCCCAATCCCAGATTCCCAATCCCAGTTTCCCGATTCCAGATTCCCAATCCCAGATTCTCAATCCCAGATTCTCAATCCCAGATTCCCAATCCCAGATTCCCAATCCCAGATTCTCGATCCCAGATTCCCAATCCCAGATTCTCAATCCCAGATTCCCGATCCCAGATTTCCGATCCCAGATTCCCGATCCCATATTCCCGATCCCAGATTCCCAATCCCAGATTCCCAATCCCAGATTCCAAATCCCAGTTTCCTAATCCCAGATTCCCAATCCCAGATTCCAAATCCCAGATTCACAATTAAATTCACAATTTAAAATTTTCACAATTAAAAGTCGTTAAATATCAACATCACAATCGTGAACCCAGAGTTTCACCTCCTCAGCAGAAGCCTCGAACTCTAATAAAGCATCAGTGATCGCTCAAAGCCGGTCTCAGAGCCGCAGCTCACCTGGAATATGCGACTCCGTGTCGGCCAGTGTGATCAGCCACTCCTCGCCGGATTTTCTCGTCTTGCCAAAACCGTCCACAAAGGTGCGCAGGGCGCGCATGTGCAGCGCCTTCTTCTCGGTGAGAACCAGGGCGTCGACGGTGGCCACCACCTCCTCGTAGGCGCCCGGCAGGTAGGCGCCGGTCACCTTCACAATCCACTCCTCACCGCACACCCTGCCATTCGGTTGGGGGAATTTCGGTGAATATAGCCAGTGAAGCCATTGGATGCTTTAGATCGATAGACGCCTCGCCTGGGGCTTGCCATCCCTGTCCTTGCACTCCTTCCTGACGCCTCACCTGGGCTTGCCATCCCTGTCCTTGCACTCCTTCCTGACGCCTCACCTGGGCTTGCCATCCCTGTCCTTGCACTCCTTCCTGACGCCTCACCTGGGCTTGCCATCCCTGTCCTTGCACTCCTTCCTGGCACGTAGACGCAGCGCCTGATTTGGCCTGATGACGGTGGCGCGGACGACCTCCTCGACGGAGACCTCCTTGCGCGGGATGTACGCCCCGGGTCCCTCGAACAGCCACTCGTCTCCGGCGATCCGCTCCACGCCGCCGTCGTCGGTGAAGTCCAGCTGGGCCTTCAGGCGCAGCGCCGAGTTGAGCGGTACGATCCGCAGAGGTGAGACTCCGACCTTGAGCGACTCACCTGGGTAGAGCGGGAACGGTTCCTGGGCCAGGCGGATCTCCTGGTCGGCGTGGGCCAGCTTGGCTTGGCCAAACGTGTCGTAGACGACCTACGTATCGAGTTGGAGAGAGAGCGTTTTGCGTCAGCCAATCAGAATCGAGGAGGCTCGCCAGCCAATGAGAATCGACAAAGGAGAAGAAGTGAGTGAAGTGAGAGACAGACAGAGTTAACAAAGCAATGGCAATGGATAACAACTACAAGTTAAAACGCTTTTTGTTTGATGATTTTTCTGGACCAGACAGGCAAATAAAAACTAAGATTTTGGCTTTGAATGTTTGTTCAGGCATTCAACCAATCAGAATCTAGTATAGAATAATGCGTGGTCCAAAAGCAAGCAAAAATGAGCTTGAAGCAGATTTGCTCACGCTGCCATCTTCGGCCTTGACTACCGGATTCTCGATGACGCAATAGTGTCTGGGCGGCACAGTCACCATGCGCTCCGGCCCAAGGATGACCCGCTCATTGTCCTGCCTTACGAAGGTGCGCGGCCCGGTCTCGATGCGGGTGACATTCGAGTTCTGGTCGAGCACGTGCAGGTAGAAGAATGGCGGGATTCTGACCACGCTGGTGTCGTCTCCGGGCTTCTTGCTCATGACGCTGCGGCTGCTGAGAACCTTTGAGCTAAAGATACGAATTAAATGCGTTAAAGTCAGCGAATTGAGTTCTGCGGACCCTGAGGGATTGGGGGGTTAGTAGCTGCGGACCCTGAAGGACTGGGAGTTAGTAGCTGCGGACCCTGAAGGACTGGGAGTTAGTAGCTGCGGACCCTGAAGGACTGGGAGTTAGTAGCTGCGGACCCTGAAGGACTGGGGGTTAGTAGCTGCGGACCCTGAAGGACTGGGAGTTAGTAGCTGCGGACCCTGAAGGACTGGGGGTTAGTAGCTGCGGACCCTGAAGGACTGGGGTTAGTAGCTGCGGACCCTGAAGGACTGGGAGTTAGTAGCTGCGGACCCTGAAGGACTGGGAGTTAGTAGCTGCGGACCCTGAAGGAAGGACTGGGGGATTGTGATGTGTAAAAACCTTCGCACACACTTGGCAAACAGAACTGGCAACAGGAAATAAAAATGTTAGAAAAACTCACCACGGGAAAAACTTTGAGCCTGATGGGACAGCAGAGCGAAGAGCGAGAAGGCGGAGAGAGCCGAGGCCGGTTTTAAGCAGAGGAGATTGCAGCGCACCGTGAAAATTCTTTAGATAGGTCCGGCGGGTTGGGTGGTCTGCGTGTACTTAGCCTTTATTAGTAAAGTGTACAGTGTACTTGTACAGTGCAGAGTGGGTGGGTGTGGCGGTGGATTCCTGCCCCAGCCCCCTTGTCTGTACACCCCTTCCAGTCCTATTCAGTTCTCAGAGCTGGGGCGGCGGACATTTCCAGTACAAAATAAAGGGTGGCCCTATAAATCCTACCGTAGTTCATCAGCTTGTTTAATCAAGAATTAAAGATTAATACTGTTGAACAGGTTTCCAAAAGCTAAGCTTATTTAGTCTCAAATCTAGCTCTTAATTAATCAAATTGTTTTGCATAGTAACTTGGTAAAGTGTTAATTACTAAAGCTTGGGTATTCATTTATGAACCCCCCCCCTGCTGCAAATGAATAAAAACCGTGTGACGCTTGATTGTGAAATTTTGCAAAGCTGGGCCGTACATTTCTACTTTTAACCAATGAGTAATTCAGCGAGGGAATTGCGTTAGCCCTCGCTCTTGCTGTCTTGCCCAGTTACCAGCGGAGAAACTGTGCGCAGAATTGCACTGCTGGGCCGATGCACTCTCAAATGATGAAAAATAGATGCAAAGAAGCAAGTAGTGTATCACTATGTAGTAAAAGATTAAAAAAGTGTTAGTGTGTGTTCAAGCCCAAGCCACTTTATAGTCTGTCATAAATCCAGTGGCGTAGCCAGGAATTTCAATTGGGGGGGGGGGGGCGGGTTGGCCTGGCTGGCCATGCGTTATGCCATTGCCACTTTTGGCGCCGCATGCACTCATTTTGGCGCCGCAGGCACTCATTTTGGCGCCGCAGGCACTCATTTTAGCATCGCAGGCACTCATTTTGGCGCCGCAGGCACTCATTTTGGCGCCGCAGGCACTCATTTTGGCGCCGCAGGCACTCATTTTGGCGCCGCAGGCACTCATTTTGGCGCCGCAGGCACTCATTTTGGCGCCGCAGGCACTCATTTTAGCATCGCAGGCACTCATTTTGGCGCCGCAGGCACTCATTTTGGCGCCGCAGGCACTCATTTTAGCATCGCAGGCACTCATTTTGGCGCCGCAGGCACTCATTTTAGCATCGCAGGCACTCATTTTGGCGCCGCAGGCACTCATTTTGGCGCCGCAGGCACTCATTTTAGCATCGCAGGCACTCATTTTGGCGCCGCAGGCACTCATTTTGGCGCCGCAGGCACTCATTTTAGCATCGCAGGCACTCATTTTGGCGCCGCAGGCACTCATTTTGGCGCCGCAGGCACTCATTTTGGCGCCGCAGGCACTCATTTTGGCGCCGCAGGCACTCATTTTAGCATCGCAGGCACTCATTTTGGCGCCGCAGGCACTCATTTTGGCGCCGCAGGCACTCATTTTGGCGCCGCAGGCACTCATTTTGGCGCCGCAGGCACTCATTTTGGCGCCGCAGGCACTCATTTTGGCGCCGCAGGCACTCATTTTAGCATCGCAGGCACTCATTTTGGCGCCGCAGGCACTCATTTTGGCGCCGCAGGCACTCATTTTGGCGCCGCAGGCACTCATTTTAGCATCGCAGGCACTCATTTTGGCGCCGCAGGCACTCATTTTGGCGCCGCAGGCACTCATTTTGGCGCCGCAGGCACTCATTTTGGCGCCGCAGGCACTCATTTTAGCATCGCAGGCACTCATTTTGGCGCCGCAGGCACTCATTTTGGCGCCGCAGGCACTCATTTTGGCGCCGCAGGCACTCATTTTAGCATCGCAGGCACTCATTTTGGCGCCGCAGGCACTCATTTTGGCGCCGCAGGCACTCATTTTGGCGCCGCAGGCACTCATTTTGGCGCCGCAGGCACTCATTTTGGCGCCGCAGGCACTCATTTTAGCATCGCAGGCGCTCATTTTGGCGCCGCAGGCACTCATTTTGGCGCCGCAGGCACTCATTTTGGCGCCGCAGGCACTCATTTTAGCATCGCAGGCACTCATTTTGGCGCCGCAGGCACTCATTTTGGCGCCGCAGGCACTCATTTTAGCATCGCAGGCACTCATTTTGGCGCCGCAGGCACTCATTTTGGCGCCGCAGGCACTCATTTTGGCGCCGCAGGCACTCATTTTGGCGCCGCAGGCACTCATTTTAGCATCGCAGGCACTCATTTTGGCGCCGCAGGCACTCATTTTGGCGCCGCAGGCACTCAATTGCCTCAGGGTTTTTGGTACCCGCCGCTCCAAACCGAACCCCACCCCCAGGCGATTGGGGGGAGGGGGCCGCGGCCCCCCGGCCCCCCGCCCGGTGGCTACGCCACTGCATAAATCCCGCGTTGTCAAAGTCAACTTGCTTTAATACAAGCCTCCCCTCGTTTTCAAATACAAAGCCTTTGCCCGGCTATGATGAGTATTCATCTGCGAATAACATACGTCAATTGACTCTCCTGCACAACTAGTGCATCCTACGGTCACTACAAAAAGTCCTTGTAAAGGATGAACCTTAACTCTTCAGTTGTCCTTGCATAGTAACTCTGCATGTCGTCCATTCAGGCCACAGGGCGTCTATGTCTCAAACCAGCGCAGCAAAATCAAGCGGCGTTGCCGACCGGTATACAGAGCCCAAATTGAAATCAAATCTAGCCTAGCCAACTGGCGGAGCGATGGCAGAGAGCGAACAGTGTCAGGACACTTGACTTGATGGAGAAGACTGACATGCAGCAGTTTCGGCGCTCATCTGAGCCGCAGCCGGTCGCTGCCGCCTCCATCAACCTGTCAGCTGGCAGCAGAAAACCAGCTGAGATGAACGAGATGCTACTCATTCAGCAACTTAAGTCATTGAAGTAAAAGAAAATCGGGTGTGAGAACGGGCCAGCTCACAATGCCCCGCCGCCGTTATGTCGACAGGCGACAGTTCAGGCGCTCCGAAGGATCACGCGGACTTTGAAGGCCAGCGGTAAGGCAGCCGCAGCAGCACCGCCAGGGGCGCGGCGACTCTGAGGCAGCTTCGCGGTCGGTCTGACGCAGACAGCAAACAGCGGTCATCCACAATGGCTCAAGACGTCGAACAGCTGGGCTGCCGCGTTTTCTGCATGGACGCGATAGTGCAGCAATTTTTGCAGGCTGCATGAGACGAATGCGTCGGCAGCTCTCTTTCTGAATCTTCGGACAGCTAGTAGTCGATCAACATGTAGAGGCAGCGTTTTGTGACGGCCTTCATTATTTTTTTCAGAATTTTTTAATTCTTTTAGTTTTAAGCTAAGAGACCTAAAATTAAGGCAAATTTTGTTCAATATATGGCATGAAGCGCATATTATACAGTATAGTAGCTTGCTAATCTAACGGTGTTCACCATGTAGCTCATGCCTCAAAATCAAAAGGCTGCTCGAATTGTCCTTAAAACATACAAAACCAGTTTATCGCATGTTTAACTATAAACTCAAGGTAACACACAACTGAAATCTTGCAGTTTACTAGTCGAAATAGGTGACAGTGACACATGGACAACTTGGAGTACATGTAGATCAGTCCGTTGTCCGGGGTGACAATTATACAACAAGCTGCTTAGAGAGGGGTGTAGTCTAGTGAACGCGGCGCTCTTATGTTCCAATTGCAGATACATTACACGTACATGTAATTTGGAGCTATATGCAATCGATCGACTTGGGTCTGCTCGTGCAATAACGCCCCGAGGGACTGGCCCCCTCCTATATAAAGACACTGCAGGTAGATATAGAATGCACATGCCTGACGATTGAAAAATTGTGGCCCGCTGAACACTGCGCGAGTGTGTGTCTGTGCGTGTAAACTGCATATGATTCGCGCGCTTGTGTGCCTAAGGCCAGGGGATTCGGCGGAATGGGAGCAGTAATGGCCTCTCGCCGCGGCTGTATGTGTGAGAAAGTCATTCAATTAGTGCGCGCCATGGTGCACACAGCTTCTGCCTCTAAATGAAAAAATAGCTCGAGAGAAGACGAGTCATCTATTTGCCCAAACCCAAAACTAAAAAGTTTTTCTGGCAATAAGCAGGAAGCTACTGCTTTCTAGTCAATTCGCTAATATTTGTAGAACTCCGTAGAAATAAGAATTTTTCTTAAGGTATTATATACCCCAACAACGGTAACTAATTGTATAAATACCTATAAGTTTTTACAAAAAGTTCGTTTAGAAGTGTAAAACATATTAATGAAAGTAACTTTGTTAAATATAATTCGCTTTCGCAGAAAAAAAGTCCGCCCAGGACGAAATTCGGGTTTCGAGGACACAGGCTAATCACGAACATCTCAACCGCGGTCACAGTTTGACATTATTGCCTTATCGCCTTCACATTTGAGTGTTGATGATTCAAATGAAAGATTTTCTCAAAACAAGATAGCTTATATAATTTTACCTATTAGTATTTAGTTGGTTTATAGAAAGCGTGTTTAATTTTTAATTTATCAATATAAAGCCTGTCCTGCTCCTTTTTACCATCATAGATTGATATTTTTTGTAATCCGCTGCTCCAAGTCTACTGTTTGAGAAAGAAATGGTCAGGTGTCTGTGAAATGACTTGATGGGTGCACAAAACACTAAAGCAGAGAAGCTTAGTAGGAAGAAAGCAAAAGGAATAGGGACTAATTATGCATCAGGAAATAGTTTATCAAATATAAGTCACAATAGCAGCTTAGCTCGGAGCAGAAGCACTAGTGAAGGTAAGTATGTTATGAATATGTTAATTCCTTTTATTAAATAGCCTATACATGACTATTGGTCTTTAGATTATATATTCTAGTGACAATTTACAATTCAAGCATCTTGTCTTACTAATAATAATAGAATAGAAATAATTATTTATTTGTCAAAAGTTTTGTTTGCTTAATAAAGCATCTAGAAATTTTAGATTTGTTCCAATAAGGCTTTAAATCATTTAAAAAATTGCCTTGGTCTTATTGTCAATAATTCTTTTCATCAATTTGATGTAGTTAATTTTCTTTTTTTGAGATTTATTAATTAGTTTAATATAAATTGTAATTATTGTTAACATTATAGAAATTATAGTCATTTCAGCCATAGTTTGGATTAGTGTTCTACCATAGCTATAGCTATGGCTATGGGATCTTATGGCAAATATAGTAAAATAGGTGCCTATGGCCATACATGCGCAACTGCTGGCCGACCTGGCCGATCTGGCCATTGTAAATTGTGGTGGACCAGGGGTAAGTCGCAAAAATGCCCATCCCAAAGAATATAGATGTAGTACTAATTAGATGATGAGGCATTTAGCCCTTAAAAGACAGTTGTAGTTACTCCTGCCGTTTACCCAAAATTGTGTTAATGTTGCTCTAGGGTTTCTTTCATAGGTAAGTCGCATTTTTGGTCAAAAAGTAAGTCGCATGGCCAGTGTAAATCAGGGGGGTTGCGCATGTATGCCTATGGCTATAGCAACTATAGATATGCCTATAGTAGATAGTTGCCATAATTAGGATCATGGCACATTTTTAATGGAACAAATTCTATCAAAAAGTATAATTGCATTGTGCACCAGAAAAAATCCTTTATGTATTATGTATTAATTCCCTTTGCATGAATTCCCAATTCTGACTTTCAATACTTCTTAGAATAAAATGAGCAATGATCTGAGAATGGTTTATCGAACATGTTTTGAGCTTATAGCTAGCGAACGAGTTGTCTTTTCATTCCTTTAACTCTCTCCTATTTATACCAATAAATTGTGTGTATTTAAAACAAAACTTTCAACTTGAGAATATTTTGCATATTAAAACAAACAAGTATAGAATTTTCGCACTAATTAGAAAAGCAGATTTCTTAGAAACAAGGTACCGCTATTACAATTAGGTTATCTTGATTCAAAATATTTTGTTTCTTGGACTTTTTGTTAAAACAATAGCTATGGGAACTACAGGAATATGGTAATATTGGGGTTCCTATGGCAGTAGAATATGGATAATTGGAATAAGCCATAGTTTTGCTTATAGCTATGGCTATAGCATGTGAACCCCCCATATAGCAAAACATTAGTTTGGATTGTATATTAGTATATACTAGGTCTAGTGGAGGAAAAAGTACAGGACCACATTTGTATGCCAAGACTAAAAATGTTTTTAACTATATATATCAAAGTGGTATGCTTTTTTCATTATTGAATTCGTTATTCATGTAAAATAACAAACTTAAAATATTATACACTTGGAACATACATTGAGAAAAGACAATTATAAAAAAGTATTTTAAATACTTTTTATTTGCTAAAATTAGGGAAAATAAGTTTTTAGAGCACAAAGTTAAGTTTTAAATTGTTATTATTCTTTGTTCTATGTTGATGTTGCATATAGTGTATTTTACATAAAGTTACTTTAATTGATCCTAATATATAGTAAAAATTATATACATATATATATATATATAAATATATAAATATGCCATAGATTTTCCATAGCTGAAAATTTTCCACTATGTTATATATGCAAGAATGTATGCTAATATATTTTGAAAAATAGTAAATACCTTTATTGTACACTAGGAAATCTTAGTATACATGCCATTTTTCAAACT
>NIVC01004024.1:5000-17500 GCA_002269645.1 Macrostomum lignano | reverse complement strand
GGGTGTTGTGGGTCAGTGTTGTGGGTCAGGGAGTTGTGGGTCAGGGTGTTGTGGGTCAGTGTTGTGGGTCAGTGTGTTGTGGGTCAGGGTGTTGTGGCATGGTGTCAATACTATTTGTGTCGGGGTGTGTCATGGTCGCTGCGAGCCAGGCGTGTAATATTGAATAAATACGATTAGAGTCTCTTAAGCGAAGTGCTTGATTGTTCCGTCCATCATCTTACCGAATGCTTCAACAAAAGGCCATTATTGTACCAGAGTTCTGTCCAACACGCCCAGCACCGAGCCGAATTCAATAATTTTCAGTGCCGCCCTCTCCAGCCGACACTTTGCCAGAGATGTCGCCCGCGTCTGGCTCGGCTCCCGTGCCACTGCGACCTCCGCCCAGGACAGTGCGCAGTCAGAGCATGGAGCAGGTACAGCAGCAACAGCAGCCTCAGCAGCGGGACAGTCATCGGCATCACCAGCACCACAGAAGCAGCAGCGGCATGCCGGCGCCCGAAAGTCCGCCGCCGCCGCCTCCGCCTCCTGCAGCCCCCATGCCCGAAGCCGGCCCCGGCGCCGCTTTTACTGTCCCAAGTAGGAAGGCTCCGGCGCCGCCGCGGCGCACCACGCCGATCAAGGAGACCCCGCAGCAGCAGCCCCCTGACCCAGGCGCTCATCTGTCCAGAGGGTTCAGCGTCCCGGAGACCGTCAACGAGCAGCAGCAGAAGCAGCAGCCTTCAAAGCTGCCATCGGCTCCGGTGGCCAGACCTCTGCCTGGTGACGGCAGCGACTGCGGCGCCGGAAGCTCCAGTAACTCTGTGCCCGTGCGGCGAAGGAGTGCCGCCATCCTGGCACCGCAGGCGCTTCAGGTGGCCGCCCAGGGTGAGTTGCTGGCGTCTGCTGTGTGCGGCAGAGGCTTTCTATTGCTAAACTGAGGGTATTGCTGAGGATTGGGGTATTTAATCGCTTAGGATTGGGGTATTTAATCGCTTAGGATTGGGGTATTTAATCGCTGAGGATTGGGGTATTTAATCGCTGAGGATTGGGGTATTTAATTGCTGAGGATTGGGGTATTTAATTGCTGAAGATTGGGGTATTTAATTACTGAGAATTGGGGTATTTAATTGCTCTGTAAGAAATCGATAATTAAGTATTTTTCGAGTTCTATTGCTAGTTACAGGGGAATTCTGTTTCCCGTATCCAGCTGGCATTGAGCTGCTGTCTGAAATAGATTATTGCTGGCTGGGGTATTTTCTGATCGCTAAAAGTGCACCTAACCTGCAGCCGGCCCCACCGCCACCCCGCAACCAGAGAAGAGCGGCAGCCGCCAGTCTCCGGGGGCGCCGGCTACGCCAGATCGAACTCCGGCCCTGCTGCCGCCTCCGCCTCCGTCAGCGGTGCAGCAGCCCAAGCCGCATCGCCAGCAGCAGCTCCTGCAGGCTTCGCTTCACCAGCGCTCAGCCAGCACCCCGGCATCCGAGCTGTCGCCCCCGCCGCCTTCCCCTCCGCCTCCCCCTCCGCCTCCCCCTGCACCTCCCCCTCCGCCTGCGTCTCAGACGCCCCTGCCGGCTCCCGCGGACTTCAGCGACGACGACGAAGAATCCTCGGGCTCGTCGTCCAGCTCATCCTCCAGCTCCGCGTCCAGCGCCTCGTCGATTGTCGCCGAGCCTGCGGGTTTGTCGAAGAAGCCGCAGCCACCTTCAGCAACGCCAGCGAAAGCTGCGGGTGCGCCTTCAGCAGCGATCGGGCTGCGCAGGAGGCCGCAGCAACTGCAGAATCAGCAGCAGCAGCAGCCGTTCCGCCAGTCCCTCACCGAGGAGCTCAAGCTGAAGATTGGCGTGTCGCCTCCCGTGCCGCGGAAGCCGCTGCAGTCCCAGCAGCACCTGCAGCCGGCCGAGCTGCCCAAGCGGATGTCCTGGAGCCCCAACGCCGGTGCCGCTCTGCCGCCCTCGCCTGCCCCTAGCAACAGCTCGGCATTAACGCCCGAGCAGTCGGCCCATCAGCAGCAGCCGGAGTCTCCGCCGCCGCCGGCGCCTCCCTCGCTGGCGTCGGTGCAGACGGCGGTGAAGGAGCTGCTGACGCAGGCTTCCTCGGTGTCGGGCTCGGCTCCGGCCGCTGAGCTGCGCGATCTGGCAGACCGAGCCGGCCAGGCCATGCAGCTGTGCTCCGCGTACGCTGACTCGCTGAAGGCAGCCGGCAGCAAGTTCCGCATCAGGGATCACGTGACCGCGATCGGGCTCAAGCTCGGCCCCCTGCAGCGCGGCGGCAGCGGCTCGGCCTCCAGTTTGACCAGCCAGCTGGACAGCCTGCGTGGAGCCATCGGGGAGCTGTACAGTCTGTTGCACAGGTGACCCCGCCCGATCCATGGACCTCTGTGTTGCCTGGATTGGAAGCTATTTGGAGAATTTGCGCTTTGCTTGGGTTTCGATTGTTCATCAAGGGAAAGCAAGTGGCAGGGCCCGGGTGTGCAGTAGGGCAAGCAAGTGGCAGGGCCCGGGTGTGCAGTAGGGCAAGCAAGTGGCAGGGCCCGGGTGTGCAGTAGGGCAAGCAAGTGGCTGGGCCCGGGTGTGCAGTAGGGCAAGCAAGTGGCAGGGCCCGGGTGTGCAGTAGGGCAAGCAAGTGGCAGGGCCCGGGTGTGCAGTAGGGCAAGCAAGTGGCAGGGCCCGGGTGTGCAGTAGGGCAAGCAAGTGGCTGGGCCCGGGTGTGCAGTAGGGCAAGCAAGTGGCAGGGCCCGGGTGTGCAGTAGGGCAAGCAAGTGGCTGGGCCCGGGTGTGCAGTAGGGCAAGCAAGTGGCAGGGCCCGGGTGTGCAGTAGGGCAAGCAAGTGGCAGGGCCCGGGTGTGCAGTAGGGCAAGCAAGTGGCTGGGCCCGGGTGTGCAGTAGGGCAAGCAAGTGGCAGGGCCCGGGTGTGCAGTAGGGCAAGCAAGTGGCTGGGCCCGGGTGTGCAGTAGGGCAAGCAAGTGGCAGGGCCTGGGTGTGCAGTAGGGCAAGCAAGTGGCAGGGCCCGGGTGTGCAGTAGGGCAAGCAAGTGGCAGGGCCCGGGTGTGCAGTAGGGCAAGCAAGTGGCAGGGCCCGGGTGTGCAGTAGGGCAAGCAAGTGGCAGGGCCCGGGTGTGCAGTAGGGCAAGCAAGTGGCAGGGCCCGGGTGTGCAGTAGGGCAAGCAAGTGGCTGGGCCCGGGTGTGCAGTAGGGCAAGCAAGTGGCTGGGCCCGGGTGTGCAGTAGGGCAAGCAAGTGGCAGGGCCCGGGTGTGCAGTAGGGCAAGCAAGTGGCTGGGCCCGGGTGTGCAGTAGGGCAAGCAAGTGGCAGGGCCCGGGTGTGCAGTAGGGCAAGCAAGTGGCTGGGCCCGGGTGTGCAGTAGGGCAAGCAAGTGGCTGGGCCCGGGTGTGCAGTAGGGCAAGCAAGTGGCAGGGCCCGGGTGTGCAGTAGGGCAAGCAAGTGGCTGGGCCCGGGTGTGCAGTAGGGCAAGCAAGTGGCTGGGCCCGGGTGTGCAGTAGGGCAAGCAAGTGGCTGGGCCCGGGTGTGCAGTAGGGCAAGCAAGTGGCTGGGCCCGGGTGTGCAGTAGGGCAAGCAAGTGGCTGGGCCCGGGTGTGCAGTAGGGCAAGCAAGTGGCTGGGCCCGGGTGTGCAGTATGGCAAGCAAGTGGCTGGGCCCGGGTGTGCAGTAGGGCAAGCAAATGGGGTCCCGGGTGTGCAGTAGTGGTGTGGTTCAAGTTGGTTTCAGGAGCAAAATCTAAAAAATAAAATAATCTCCCTACTAGTTTCCAGTCCAGGCGCGGCAGAAGTCCCTGAATCCATCCTGGTTCCCCCCAACGGGTCTGCAATATCTGCTTCCCTGTGCAGTGCAAGAATATTTTGTATTTCTCCCAAGGATTCGCTGCCGATATGTACAGATCCGTACATTGTACACAGTTTTTAGTGCTGATATTGAAATGCATGGCATTGCTGTCCCTAGCTGCCCACTAGCTAGTACAAATACAAACTGCTTCTGATTTGCTTTTCTAAATTCTGTCCAAGATTCCAAGTTCACTTTTTTTGCTTGTTGCCGTTTCGAACTTGAGATGAGATTCTGTAGTATTGTTATGGTTACCATTGCTGTTATTATTATAATTATTATATATAAATATTTATGCTTTTCTGCTCCGAGCTTTTTCTTCTTTCGCAGAGAGAGCCGCGACCAGTTTCCGAAGTTTTTGGAAGCGGAATCAAAACCATTTCTCCACAGGGCAAATTTTTCTCTGTAACAAAATTCGATCTGGCTAATTTTTTTCATTGCTTCTGCGATCAAATCGAGTTTGAATTGCTGCATAATTTCCGCCAGTTCTCAGCCGTGAGCCCGCATATTTGCGTATGCAGACATGACAAACTTCTATTCACATTTATATGCATTAATTTATTGTGCTTTTTAATACAACAGATAAAAATTATTGCGAATGACGTCATGACTGTTAGTTCTTAATTAAATCTTTGCGTCTGTTCTGAGAAGGCTAAGACGGATGTCAATAGTTATAAAAGTGTTTTTTACTCATTCGCTTTGAAACCCGTATCTGTGGGTCACCAGACCTCTCCCCAATGTGCACCCCAGATGCACACCCCCCTACGCACTATCGACCTCCAACCCCCCCCCCACGGCCCAATGTACACTATAGACCTCCAACCCCCCGGCCCAATGTACACTGTAGGCCTCCAACCCCCTGCCCCAATGTACACTGTAGGGCTCCAACCCCCTGCCCCAATGTACACTGTAGACCTCCAACCCCTGCCCCAATGTACACTGTAGGGCTCCAACCCCCTGCCCAATGTACACTGTAGGCCTCCAACCCCCTGCCCCAATGTACACTGTAGGGCTCCAACCCCCTGCCCCAATGTGCACTGTAGACCTCCAACCCCCTGCCCCAATGTACACTGTAGGGCTCCAACCCCCTGCCCCAATGTACACTGTAGGCCTCCAACCCCCTGCCCCAATGTACACTGTAGGCCTCCAACCCCCTGCCCCAATGTACCCTGTAGACCTGACCTCCAACCCCCTGCTCCTACCCAATGTACAGTAGAGATCCATAACTCTCACTCCAACATGCAATGGATGCTAAGATTGCTAGCAAACGGCTTTGTACTTTAAAAAAAGCTTGGCCTCAGTGTCCGGTATTTCGGGCGCAATTACATTTGTAATGAAGTTTATTCAATGTCTCGATGGTTTTCTAAAATTTGTGCAAAGAAATGCTTGTTCATGGCCTATACCAATCTGTCTTTTATTATTGCTTGCAACTGCACTGTGCACAAGCTGCTTTGCCTCCGTCTCATGCTGTTGCATACGAAATATTGCCTAAGCATTATGAATAATTATAAATATACTATATCTATACTTATATTCTGTTGTGCATAAATGAGAAATTCCAAAATTAAAGCTTTCAGTCTAGACCGATTCAATGTTTATCAGCTTGCGTTGGGCCTTGTGTTCTCATTAATTTCTGCTGTAGCTGTGCCATACCTGCTAGGATCTTGTCTTGGGCCTTGTGTTCTCATTAATTTCTGCTGTAGCTGTGCCATACCTGCTAGGATCTTGTCTTGGGCCTTGTGTTCTCATTAATTTCTGCTGCAGCTGTGCCATACCTGCTAGGATCTTGACTTGGGCCTTGTGTTCTCATTAATTTCTGCTGCAGCTGTGCCATACCTGCTAGGATCTTGTCTTGGGCCTTGTGTTCTCATTAATTTCTGCTGTAGCTGTGCCATACCTGCTAGGATCTTGACTTGGGCCTTGTGTTCTCATTAATTTCTGGTGTAGCTGTGCCATACCTGCTAGGATCTTGTCTTGGGCCTTGTGTTCTCATTAATTTCTGCTGTAGCTGTGCCATACCTGCTAGGATTTTGACTTGGGCCTTGTGTTCTCATTAATTTCTGGTGTAGCTGTGCCATACCTGCTAGGATTTTGACTTGGGCCTTGTGTTCTCATTAATTTCTGCTGTAGCTGTGCCATACCTGCTAGGATCTTGTCTTGGGCCTTGTGTTCTCATTAATTTCTGCTGTAGCTGTGCCATACCTGCTAGGATCTTGTCTTGGGCCTTGTGTTCTCATTAATTTCTGCTGTAGCTGTGCCATACCTGCTAGGATCTTGTCTTGGGCCTTGTGTTCTCATTAATTTCTGCTGTAGCTGTGCCATACCTGCTAGGATCTTGTCTTGGGCCTTGTGTTCTCATTAATTTCTGCTGTAGCTGTGCCATACCTGCTAGGATCTTGACTTGGGCCTTGTGTTCTCATTAATTTCTACTGTAGCTGTGCCATACCTGCTAGGATCTTGTCTTGGGCCTTGTGTTCTCATTAATTTCTGCTGTAGCTGTGCCATACCTGCTAGGATCTTGACTTGGGCCTTGTGTTCTCATTAATTTCTGCTGTAGCTGTGCCATACCTGCTAGGATCTTGACTTGGGCCTTGTGTTCTCATTAATTTCTGCTGTAGCTGTGCCATACCTGCTAGGATCTTGTCTTGGGCCTTGTGTTCTCATTAATTTCTGCTGTAGCTGTGCCATACCTGCTAGGATCTTGACTTGGGCCTTGTGTTCTCATTAATTTCTGCTGTAGCTGTGCCATACCTGCTAGGATCTTGACTTGTCATAGCAGTCTGGAAGTACTGTACAATGCAGTTAAGAATGACTCCTAGCTCATGCTTGAAATTCATAAATAGTTTATACAGCCCGGTTATCTTAGTCCCCTATGGTTCCAATCCATGTTGCTATCCTAGCCGCTATAAAATGCTAATCCCCTTGGAATCCCCGTTGCAGTTGTCAGTGACAGCCGCCGCCGGCCTGGGCGGCCTCCGTCTCAGCTGCCAGCGAGCAGCCTCCGCCTCATCCCCAGTCTCCGTCCTGCTCTCCTCGCTGCACACGGCCCCCATCGGTGGACTCGCCAAGCGCGTCGACATCGCCAAAGAGGACCTGCGACCTTGGGCGGCTTCGGAGGGCAAGGCGCCGAGAAAGAAAACTCCGCTACCCCCCGTGCAGCTCTGGCCGGGCATGCCGCTGGCCCGACTGGCCGAGCAGCTCGGACGCGACGCTAAAGTTGTCGGACACAGCGCTAAGCGCGTCGGATTCCGCGGCCGACTCCGGCCGGACACCCCCCTCACAGATGCGGACTGCGTGGCGCAAGTCTGCCGCGTGTACGGCCGCGACTTCCTCCTGCTTGATGCCGCCCCCGATGGGGAGGCGCCCCTGCAGCCCCAGCCTCCCACTCCTCATCACCAGCAACCTCCGCATGCCGACCAGCCTCCCAGGCCTCATCACCTGCAGCCTCAGCAGCCTGCCGACCAGCCTCCCAGGCCTCATCACCTGCAGCCTCAGCATGCCGACCAGCCTCCCAGGCCTCATCACCTGCAGCCTCAGCATGCCGACCAGCCTCCCAGGCCTCATCACCTGCAGCCTCAGCATGCCGACCAGTCTCTCAGGCCTCATCACCCGGCCGCAGTTGGCGGCGCTGCTACAGTCATTAGGTAGTGCTAAAAGACTATGCAGTTTATTAATTTATAAACATCGTGACTTCCTTCTTAGACACCATGGACTTAATTTTAGCCGTAAATTTGTTGAGTACATTTGTTTGCCATGAGGTTACTCAACAGTCACCTTTTCGTCATGCAGCTGTTAGACACAAATCTCACCTGTTAGACTCTCATGCAGCTGTTAGACACGAATCTCACCTGTTAGACTCTATCATGCAGCTGTTAGTCACGAATCTCACCTGTTAGACTCTATCATGCAGCTGTTAGACACGAATCTCAGTTGTTAGACTCTATCATGCAGCTGTTAGACACGAATCTCAGTTGTTAGACTCTATCATGCAGCTGTTAGACACGAATCTCAGTTGTTAGACTCTATCATGCAGCTGTTAGACACGAATCTCACCTGTTAGAGCCTATATATCATGCAGCTGTTAGACACGAATCTCACCTGTTAGACTCTCATGCAGCTGTTAAACACGAATCTCACCTGTCAAAGCCTATCATGCAGCTGTTAGACACGAATCTCAGTTGTTAGACTCTATCATGCAGCTGTTAGACACGAATCTCAGTTGTTAGACTCTATCATGCAGCTGTTAGACACGAATCTCAGTTGTTAGACTCTATCATGCAGCTGTTAGACACGAATCTCAGTTGTTAGACTCTATCATGCAGCTGTTAGACACGAATCTCAGTTGTTAGACTCTATCATGCAGCTGTTAGACACGAATCTCACCTGTTAGAGCCTATATATCATGCAGCTGTTAGACACGAATCTCACCTGTTAGACTCTCATGCAGCTGTTAAACACGAATCTCACCTGTCAAAGCCTATCATGCAGCTGTTAGACACGAATCTCAGTTGTTAGACTCTATCATGCAGCTGTTAGACACGAATCTCAGTTGTTAGACTTTATCATGCAGCTGTTAGACACGAATCTCAGTTGTTAGACTCTATCATGCAGCTGTTAGACACGAATCTCACCTGTTAGAGCCTATATATCATGCAGCTGTTAGACACGAATCTCACCTGTTAGACTCTCATGCAGCTGTTAAACACGAATCTCACCTGTCAAAGCCTATCATGCAGCTGTTAGACACGAATCTCAGTTGTTAGACTCTATCATGCAGCTGTTAGACACGAATCTCACCTGTTAGACTCTATCATGCAGCTGTTAGATACGAATCTCACCTGTTAGAGCCTATATATCATGCAGCTGCTAGACACGAATCTCACCTGTTAGACTCTATCATGCAGCTGTTAGATACGAATCTCACCTGTTAGAGCCTATATATCATGCAGCTGTTAGACACGAATCTCACCTGTTAGACTCTATCATGCAGCTGTTAGATACGAATCTCACCTGTTAGAGCCTATATATCATGCAGCTGCTAGACACGAATCTCACCTGTTAGACTCTATCATGCAGCTGTTAGACACACCACTCCGCCCTCTCAGCAGCAGCAGCAGCCAAGACTTCGATCCTGACGATCCGGAGGCTGCTCTTCTCCATCCAGCCAGTGACGCAGCCGACAGCGCCCAGAACTTGGCTCGCCGGCCGCCAGTGGTGGCCATCCTGGGCCACGTGGACCACGGCAAGACCACCCTGCTGGACCGGCTGCGCCACTCGCGGCTTGTGGAAGCCGAGTTTGGCGGCATCACCCAGCGGATTGGTGCCTTCACCGTGCAGCTGCCGCAGGCCGCCTCGGATGACAACAGAGACGGTATGCGCTTAGGGGGTCCTCCCGCTGCCACTTCTGAGCTTGGGGTCACAGGTTCGGGTAATTCTAGTTGGGATAATTTCTTTAGGGATTTCTAATGAGCGTTTAGATGTGCCAGCGGCCCAGGCTCGATTTCAAGTGCAATCAATCGTTGGATCTGCTTGTGTAATTAACGCCCTTGAGGGCCAATTTCCAAGGCACAGTGAAGTGTACATGCCTAAGGATAAATAAAGTTAGGGCCGCTGTACACTGTATCCTTGCGCTTGTGTGCAGCAATGCCTCTCGCCGGTTGGGTGACAAAAAGTCGCTTAAAGTGCGCCAGGGTGCACACAACCCCCCTGCTTCGTAAAAATGGGGATTTGTCAGGCTTGGCATCCTTCAGACACGTGTAGTTTGGAATTTTAGGATCAGCTGTTTCCCTTTTACTAGGCTAGCACTTCAATCCATCGGGTGGAGATTCATGGGATCAGAGGAGGAAAATCCCCCACACACGCGGCCCCTCCGCACTGCCGCAGGCTGCATCACCTTCTTGGACACTCCGGGCCACGCCGCCTTCAGCAACATGCGCCAGCGAGGCGCCAGCGCCACCGACATCGCCATTCTGGTGGTCGCCGCCGACGATGGCGTCATGCCGCAGACGCTGGAGAGCCTGCGCTACATATCGGCCGCTGGCGTCCCCATGGTGGTGGCCGTCAACAAGGTGGACAAGCGCGAGGCGCAGCCCGACTCCGTCATGCAGGAGCTCAGCAAGCACGGCGTACTGGTTGAAGAACTCGGAGGCGACGTCCAGTGCGTGCCGGTGTCTGCGCTGAAGGGCAGCGGCGTCGAGCGACTGCTTGAGGCCGTCCTGGCCCTGGCGGAGCTGCTGGAGTTGCGGGCCAACGTGCAGGGCCGGGCTGAGGGCGTCGTTATCGAGTCCGGTCAGTCAAAGGTAATTCGGCTCGGGATTGCTCTGTTTGGCTAGGATTTCGGATTGCTGTGATTGGCTAGGATTTTGGATTGCTGTGATTGGCTGGATTTTGGATTGCTGTGATTGGCTAGGATTTTGGATTGCTGTGATTGGCTAGGATTTTGGATTGCTGTGATTGGCTAGGATTTTGGATTGCTGTGATTGGCTAGGATTTTGGATTGCTCTGATTGGCTGGGATTTTAACTTGCTCTGATTGGCTGAGATTTTAACTTGCTCTGATTGGCTGAGATTTTGACTTGCTCTGATTGGCTGAGATTTTAACTTGCTCTGATTGGCTGAGATTTTGGATTGCAATGATTGACTGGCACTGTGAGTGGTTGGCATTTTGGATTGCTGTGATTGGCTGTGATTGGCTGGGATTTAAAATTTCTCAAATTATTAGAGGCTCTGATTTTTGGATTGACAGAAATGTTGGTTTAAAATGGGATTGTGAGAGTCTATTACATACTCTTGTACCTGTCAATCATCGCTGTGTTTTATCTGCCCAGGGCCTTGGCAAAACCGCCAGCCTCCTGTGCACCCGCGGCTGCGTGAAGCCGGGCACCGTCCTGGTGGCCGGCCGCGCCTTCTGCCGGGTGCGCCGCATGACTGACGACCTGGGCCGGCCAGTTGACCGTCTGCTTCCTGGCCGGGCGGCCGAGATTGCCGGCTGGCGCCAGCTGCCTCCGGCCGGTGAGTCCGCGCTCGAGGCGGCCTCCGAGCGGCTCGCCAGGGCGGTCATTGCGCAGCGAGAGCGCCGCGCTGTAGAGGCCAAGTCTGTCGCTGACGCCGCGGCCAGCGAGGAGTCCAGGCGGGAGTGGCAGCGGGCCTACAGCGAGCACCTGGCCGGCTTGGCTGACATGTCCATCAGGGAGCGAAGGCGGCACAAGGCCAGCGACGAGCTGGCGGACACCGCCCGGCAGCTGATGGACTCGAAGTTTGCGCATGGTGGGTCTCGTTGTTGATCATATTTTTAGGATCTTCGTTTCGAGGTTCTCTACGCACTTTCTCTAAAGTTCTCTACGCACTTTCTTTAAAGTTCTCACGCACTTTCTCTAAAGTTCTTTGTGCACTTTCTCTAAAGTTCTTTGTGCACTTTCTCTAAAGTTCTCTACGCACTTTCTCTAAAGTTCTCTACGCACTTTCTCTAAAAATCTCTACTCACTTTCTCCAAAGTTCTTTGTGCACTTTCTCTAAAGTTCTCTTCGCACTTTCTCTAAAGTTCTCTGCGCACTGTCTCTAAAGTTCTCTGCGCACTGTCTCTAAAGTTCTCTGCGCACTGTTTCTAAAGTTCTCTGCGCACTGTCTCTAAAGTTCTCTGCGCACTTTCTTTAGAGTTCTCCACGCACTGTCTCTAAAGTTCTCTGCGCACTTTCTTTAGAGTTCTCCACGCACTTTCTCTAGAGTTCTCTACGCACTTTCTTTAAAGTTCTTTGTGCACTTTCTCTAAAGTTCTTTACTCACTTTCTCCAAAGCTCTTTGTGCACTTTCTCTAAAGTTCTCTCTGCACTTTAACGTTATCTTTCTAGTACCCTCTGAATAACTACTGAATAAGTTACCTTACGCATTTTTTGTATTTATTTGTGCAATTTGTTACATTTTAGTACTTATTTAGTATATAGGATAAGAACTGATTATAAAGTCGTAGAGTTTATTGATGTTACGATTGTATACCAAAGTGACAAACATGCCGTGAAATTATTGTACACAAATCGATTCTCTGACTCGATTCCGCAGGCACCGAGCCCCGCCTGTCGCTGACCATCCGGGCCGACGCCGACGGCAGCCTGGAGGCCATCCTGGGCCTGCTGTCCGGCTACGCCGATCCGCGCTGCCACCTCGACCTGGTCAGCTTCGAGGTCGGCCCGCCCACCATCAGCGACGTGGAGACGCTGGCCGATTTCGACGGCCTTCTGTGCTGCTTCAATGTTCCGGTGAGAGAGTGAGAGATCGGGTATTGTGGAAATTCCTCCATTCAATTAGTGAGGGTGTTGTGGGAAATTCCACCATTCAATCAGTGAGGGTGTTGTGGAAATTCCACCATTCAATCAGTGAGGGTGTTGTGGGAAATTCTACCATTCAATCAGTGAGGGTGTTGTGGAAATTCCTCCATTCAATCAGTGAGGGTGTTGTGGAAATTCCACCATTCAATCAGTGAGGGTGTTGTGGGAAATTCGCAAAGACTTGTTCGATCCACATGGAAGTCAATGCGGTCGCGACCGTCGCGTGTTTTTTTTCCGGCAGGTGCCGCAGGGCGTCTCGACAGCAGCCGCAGCCGCGGGCGTGCCGGTCCTGGAGCACCGGGTGGTGTACCACATGATCGCGGACCTGAAGGCCCGCCTGACCGCCGCGCTGCCGCCCAAGGAGGAG